>JAHXMU010000720.1:0-42667 GCA_019455685.1 Philornis downsi | reverse complement strand
TAATTAATATTTAGTTTTATATTATAATATTCTGCCAAATCTAATTATAATCAATCCAAAAATTACCCCAGAAAAAAACTATACTAACGATAGCTGAAACCAATTTAAGAAATTTGCTGATATTTTGGAAACCATCATATACAATTTATTTTAAATTTCTGGTTTCTTATAAAGGATTATAGATTGAATGTTTGACAGCTCAAACTTATGCCTATTTAAATTTTTTTTTTTTTTTTTTTTTTTTTTTGAAACAATAAGGAAAGTTAATAATGAATTTTTTAAAAACTTCATTAAATGATATCTTATGAACTAGAGCTGACTATAAAAGCGCCATTCTATTTATTGTATTTTTCCATAATTTTTCCTCTTGCATTCTTCGCAAATTCTTATGATGATATTTGCGTAAATTTTTCTGGTTCTAATAACAGGTTAATAGTGGTCTAAATAATATACCTAAAAAATAGGTCATCGTTATGTAATTCAGTATTTCCATGTGAAAAGTCTCAGTCCAACCAATATTAAGGCCGAGCTAGATTCTACTCTGGGAGAGTCTGTTCCTTCGTTTACGACTGTAAAATATTGGGTAGCAGAATTTAAACGAGGCCGTACGAGCTGCCAAGACGAACACCGTAGTAGTCGACCAATTGAGGTGTTCGCGCCAGACACGGTTAAGAAAATTCACGAAATCCACGATTGAGTGATCGTCGGCTAAGGGGCGCGACTTAGCAAAAATGATAGGTACTTCAAAAAGTGCAATATATTGTACACAAGCCGAAGTTTTGGCGATAAGAAAGCTGTGCGCAAAATGAGTACCGCGATTGCTTTCAATAGCAAACATAGCCGAATTTATGCGTCGATCTATAAGCATGGATGAGACATGGGTCCACCACTTCACACCTGAGACAAAGGAACAGCCTAAGCTGTGGACTGGACTAGGAGAATCGTGTCCAAAGAAGCCGAAGATGGTTTCATTTGCAGGCAGGGTTATGGAGTCTGTTTCTTGGGATGCGCATGGGATTATTTTTATTGATTATCTTCGAAAAGGAAAGACCACAACGCAAATATTATTATTATTTATTGCAGCGTTTAGGTGATTAAGTTTTGGAAAAAACCCGCACTTGGCGAAAAAAAATGTTTCATCAAGACAATACTCCAGTTCCCGCATCCACTATTGCAATGACCAAAGTTAATAAATTAACGTTCGAATTGCTTCATCACGCATCTTATTCGCCAGATTTAGCTTCCTCGGACTATTTTCTATTTTAAAAGTTGAAAAAATTGGTTGGTGGTTAAAAATTTGCCAACAATGAAGAGAAGAGAAGGAAGTTTGACAGTTTTTCTATAAACAGGGTATACGATATATATATTCTATCCGATCATCTTTTCTTTATAGAATGATACGAAGTAAAAAGATTACATGTTTTTATATTAAAATATATTTTATGAATTAATTTATACATTGTTTTATATCTGGTCTTTTTGTTTTATACCAAAAAATTATAACACATGTTTATCTTCAATGATTTAAAATGTTTTATTTTACTCGAATATAACCCAATTTAATCAAAAATTTCCGAGAAATCTCATGCCCCAATCACTCGATTACTCAAAAAGGGAAAATCATGGCAACTTGAGTACCCTAAAATACGAGTATGCATTTCGTACGCTAACTTATGATCACTCTTGTTTCTCGTGCTTTTAGGTAGGGAATAGATAGATCAGTTGTGTTGAAATTATTCTATTGTGAAAATCTTCTCAATCTCAATATCAGATTGCAATAGTCAGGTCAAAAATATATTATGAGAAGTGCTGTTATGTAAACTAAATTTTCTGACATATGTATATACATATGTATATGCGTACAAGTTTGACTGATAACAGCATATAAAGCCACGTTGGTTAAACCGCGAACCAAAGCTCTTAGTCGAATTGTAATAGGTGTTACAGTTTTTTACATGTCTCATTCACCTCCCAATAGCAGTTCCTAAATGGTGTAGATCTTAGCTTTTCATTTGTCGAGGATGTCTGCCAATCGAATAGAGGCATTGCCTTTTGTGTAGAATCCTATATAATCCTATGTAATATTTCAACTGGATATCCTTCAATCGGGATTATTATAACATTTGCGGGAGCAAATTTGAGCATTTGCAATCATTTTTGCCGTCTTTTCAATAGCAGTGAGATAAATCGATGGCTTGTGGTTACGGAATTCCCATTGTATTACAGTAACCATGTCATATTTCTTATAGAATTATTGGTAATATTTGAGATCCGTGATTTACCTTGAGATGCAAGTTGCAGCAAGAAAAGAAAAAAAAAAAAAAAAAAAAAAATTAAGTTGTTTTTATAGGTTTAATTTCTTTTTGGTGTAATATCCATCCGGGATAGGTAGGATAGGTGTAAAAATAACTTTATACCGTATATATTTATGCGATTAGTATTCGTCAGTTTGTGAAAATTACATATAGTTTGTTTTTTCCAACCACCTGTTTGTTAATTTACACAAGATTTTCTATCATTAATGCCAGGATTTAAATTTCGCAAAATGTTAAAGGCCAACTCAAGGCGTAACATTTGTCTTGTTTTGTAAGTTCAAAATGTAGATGAGAAATTGTGGTGACCTACACCTTTTTATGGCCACTAAATTTTTGAATTTATTGCCTCTTGCATTTGCATTTTAATAATTAATCGAATAATTAGTTAGCTAATGTATTATATATACGAGTATTTCTATAAAGAAGGTGTACCTGTTGCCCAGACAGCTAGTCGATTTAATTACATTTCATCGATAGAGTCCAGAGAGTTAAAAGTAAGAAGAGAAAAATCCTAAGCTTATCATGTTGTTTGATTTTCTGCTATTACACATATTAAAATTTAATTTCAAATCGGAATAATTGCTTTGAAATAGACCTCCATTACGTTCATTCACATCTCCCGCTTGGCTATCGCTGCCAGTGAAAAATATGAACAAAACAGCAGCTTTTCGTGAGAAAAAAATGAGTTTATTTTTTTTTTCTTTTTCTGTTTTGTAATGACCTTGGTTATATTTCTTGCATGATGAAATTATATATAATACTTGTGGATAACATTATGTATAAATCAGGTTTTTTTTTCTCTTGTTTCACTTTCCTACAAATGCACGAAATGGAAGCGCACGCTACAACGGTTATATCCAGACTGTAAGTGAAGTTAGTAATGGAATGAGGTTGTTAAAGGTGTTCTGAGAAATTGAATACAAATTTCAAGGATGTTGAAAACAAACACTGCTGTCACACTTCAACACTTGGCTGTGGACATTGTCTGCTAAGTGCGCGGTTTTTGCATTTTTACGCGATACTGAAACATAATATTTAGGGAAATACTTTAAACATGCGTGTGCGCTAAGCTATTGAAAGTGAAGAAACCTAGAAATAAGAAGATGATTTAAAAACATAACTCGTATGATATGATGTGTCTTCCCCTACCGATATACTGAAAATGCCAAATAAATGGTTGACCTCACACAATTGTTTTATGGGTTTATTGTAGCTTCCTTATCTTAAGAAAAGTACAACAATCGTATATTACATTTATACGTTTGTTGCTCTTTGGAATACAGAGCAATGACTTCACTGACAGACGCAAAACAATATGTGCAAAGAATGCACACTGCACATCTTCTAACTCATGCACGAAGTAATATCTGAACGTAATAGGCGCTCAAGTAAAAGCGGGTTTATCATTATGCGCTATACAGACATTAATTTGGGATGCCGATACTACAACTGAGTACATGGTTATAACAGATGTTAAGCTCATCGGTTGCATTTGCCAATTTATCTACAGTTTTGTGCATTTTAACACGCTGTGGCGTAAGCCGTAGATGAGCAATGCCTTTACTTGTAACCGGTTTTACTGCTTTACAACATAATTGAAGATTCAACCATTTTGTCACTCGATTTAAAGTTAACATGTGGGCAACATAATCACGGTAATTTGGACTTTCCAAAAATCTATCATATCAGTAGAATCGCTGCGATTCACTCCTAATTCATTGTATTCCTACAATACTGCTGAAAGTGTAGAGGAAAAGGAACAGCAAGTCGAAAAAATATATATAAATATTTTTTCTGGATCGCATAAATTCCTGGCCACTACCTAAAAATAACTTGTGGGTAATTTATTGATGAATTGCAAAATTATATTATATGAGCTGAGCTGAGCAAACCGAACGCCTTCGAAAATGCCATTAAACTGATTTTTTGGTGTTGCATTTTTGTCCAGATATTTTTTTGTGTAAATAATAATTGCAGAGGCTTTCATTTTGCACCAATATTTTCGTAGTACAATATATTGAATGAATAGTGGAATTTTTATAGTATTTTTTTTTTTTTTTTTTCCGTTTTTCAGACAATTTCCAAACCCTGCCATTATTTGTTCAACAATCCCTTAAAAATAAAATTTAAATATTTTGATATGCTTTTTATTCTAAATAGTAGGTATAAACTTCCTTTTTTGTGGTTTACTTTATAAACTTTTTAACAGAGATTCATTCAAAGTGACCATAACAACAAATTTTCTGGACGAATTTTGAGGAAAAATCGAAAATGCAACTTAAATCTTAAATCTAAGCCTTTGAAATTATCTCAGGGGCAGTGTATGAACAATAAAAATGTTTTACAAATATCGTGGAAAAAAACGTCAAAATTGACTATGAAATTGTTATATTTGATTAATAGACAAGATATCGAAAATACAGGGTGGCGCACCAATTGTGCTGCCATAAGAAATTTAAATATTTTTTTTTAATCAATGTATTTCATTTATTTACTTTTATTAGAAAGTTTAATTCCATTTTATATAACTAATTGATTTTGAAGATGACAGACCATAAATGACCTCCATGGTCATTCACGCATAAGAGGTACATGATCAGGAAATTATTCATTGCGGCCTGAAGGGTTGAAATTGGGATCGCCTCAATTATTTTTTTTAATGGACTGTTTTAATTCTGTTAAGTTTTTTGGCTACGTTTTGTGCACATCTTGCTTGCTATGACTCCACGAAAAAAAGTCTGGTGCAGTCAGGTTAGGTGAACTTGGGAACCAGCGGAAAGTTAAGTTTCTGGATATTAATTTGTTTGGAAATTTTCGTTTGCAACTTCGCCATAACCGGTCTGGCTATGTGTGCAGATCCATTTTGCTGGAATCAAATGCTATTGAAACGGATATATCTTCGACGCAATTCTGGATAAAAAAAAAGCTTTTTCAACATTTTGAAATGACGGTCCCCATTGACAGTTGCTGTTACACCGCAGAGCGATTCGCCACCCTGTAGTTCAATAGGTAGAAGTGCTCCCGGCGGTTTACAATAGGGTATTTTCCAAAGTATTCAGTTCTTTGCGGACAAATTTCCATTAAACATTTTAAGCTCTATTTTCAGGGGGTGATTGAAAATTATTTGATTGGCAAAAAATAATTTCGTCATTTTTTACTCAAAGTAAATTTCAAATTTCTTATTTAAATAATTAATTTTAATGCATTTTGTACAAGTACATTCGGCCACCATTCAGGCAAATTTTGATTCCATATTAGAAGAATGATCGGTCGTTCCCAGAAATATGGTGCAGCTCGGTTTATAGACCCTCATTTTTTGCCGAGTCTGCAAAAACGTACTCTTATCGTGGTGGAAAGTCACGCTTATGCTATTTACAAATTCTGGCTTTTTTTCAGTGTTCATCGGGTTTCATTAATTGTTGACGATAAACCTCAGACTGTAGGTTTTTGTTTCCTTGGAGGTAGTTTAAAGTAAGCTAGTCGCTTAAAATCATACCAAAGTGATTTTTTTTGTGGTGCAATTCAGTCTTTGAGAAAGTTTAAGTGAGTAAGTCTTTGAGAAAGTTTAAGCGAGTTCATTTTGCTTGAACCAACATTTCTTTCAGACATTGACATTGACATTGTCAGTGTTCTAAAGAACCCATTCTTCATCGACAGTGACAACGTGTTTATAAAAATGGATCATTTTAGTTGCGTTTAAATAACAACAAGCTCGTGCGAAATCCGAATATTGGAGCTTTTTGACAAGTCAAAGGCATTTTTTGGTTTCTTCAGTAGTTATATGTAACTCTTTCAGCTCCTCTCGAACTTCTCGAATAGAAACGTATTGGTCCGACTCGCCAACCGCTCCGGTTCGCTCTGGTTATCTTTAAGCATGAAGTTTCTAGAACGAAACTTTGTGAACCAAGTAGTTAAGGCAAACAAACCGTACACGTCAGAAATATTAATGTTTGATTTCGTGAAGTTTTTGCCCTTAATGAAATAAAATCGCAAAATTAAACGCAAATCCTCTTTCTGCGCTTTCATATTCATAACGTAATTTAAAAGTAAACTGACCAATGAATATATTATGATATGTTACAAATGTGACGACATAAAATATTCATAAAGTTTAATCATTTTACCTAAAGCATTTCTATACTAACAAAGGCACCATCTGTTTGATCAAACCGAAATTACTTTCTTACTAAACGGCACCCGTCAGCAAGGTTTCTATAATGGACGAAACATATATGAAGTGATATAAGTTGGATGTACTGAGAGATTCAATTTTTCAAATTTTGAAACCGGCGGGATCTTAAATGATGCGAATTTAAGACCTGTTTACGGCAGCATTAAACTTAAACGACGAAGCAGCATAAGAGGAAAACAATATTTTCGAAATCTTGATCAAATATTATTTCATTTGGCAGTTTAAAATATTTTCGAGAGATATTACAATGAAAAAGTACTGTTTAAAGAAAAATTTCGAAAGCTTAATGAGAATATCGCATTTCTACCGAGTTTTTGAAATTATCGCGGTCAGAATTTCGAAGTGTCGTGGAAGGTATGTTTTGTTCAAATCTCAAGGAAAAAATATAACAATACCTTAGTAATATTTGCATTACATATCTCTTGAGATTCTTTCCAAAAAACAGTTTACCTGCATATCCTAAATGAACAAGTGTTCTCTTGCCTGCATTTCTGTACTAGTTTATGTATGAGATTGTTCGGAAAGTTCGTTCGGTTTTTAAAAGAAATCTGTTTACAAGTTTATATACAAGAAAACAATTATTTATATATAATATATGTATATGTAGATATATATAATCTCCGTTAAATTCGATTTTTCACTTCCTCGTTGTTTTGGAAATTTAAATCCTTCAAGCGGTTGCTCTGACAGTTTCTGACGGGTCCGCAAGGGAGTGTGAGGCCTCCGTGAGAGAGTGGGGTACCCGAACATCAAGGTTGCTCTCAAATCCGAGCTTCGTGAACGGTTGAGGCTGATTTTTTGATTATTTTAGCTATTTCATTAACTTGCACGGGGATTAACAATAAAAGTCTCACCTTCTCGGAAACAATTTCTTTTGGTCGTCCTGATCTTTTAAACCATTTCTGGCTAGTTTTTCCGTTTGGTCCGTTTTCTTCATAAACAGACTTTATTTTTCGGCTGGCAGCCGTTTTTCCTTTTCGGAAATAGCATAATATGCCTAATATGCTCTTTTTCGCTCATTTTTTTCAACTTTTTAAGACTTTTTTTTTTAACGATATAACCACTCACGACTAGAACGAGATCACAAGTAAACAATAGTAAACAATTTAAAGAAAGGGTGGGAGGAAGTTATGATAGTGTTTGAAGAAACTCTACGTCATAAGAAGTGGCGTACGGTGAACTAACGAATTAATCGAACGAACATTCCGAACAACCCGACACTTCTAATACTTAATTTAATTTTATCCTCATGCCGGACAAAGTTGTTTTCTATTTACTTTCATACTATGCTGTTATTTAATGTTGTATACGAGGGCGGTCCTAAAACCAGCCGAACCTTATAAATCATGTGTTTCAAGACGCCACGTTGTTTAGTAATTTGAGCCACCAAAAGTAAACGATTTCAGTGAATTTGTAAATATGAAAAAATTGGTCACCGTTATGTAGTTCAATATTTCCATTTGAAATGCCTCAGTCCAGCCAATGATAAAGTCGAGGTAGGTTCTACTCTGACGGAGTCTGCTCCTCTGTTTGCGACTGTTAAATATTGGGTAGCAGAGTTTAAACGAAGTCGTACGAGCCGCCAGGACGGACACCGTTACGGTCGACCAAGCGAGGTGTCCAGGCCAGACACGGTTAAAAAAAATCCACAAAATGGTATTGGATTATCATCGGCTGACGGTGCGTGAGCTAGGTGAAATGATAGGCATTTGAAGAAGTGCTATACGTCGTGTATTGACCGCAGATTTGAAGATGAGAAAGCCGTGTGCAAAATGGGTGCTGCACTTGTCTTCAGTAGAGCAAAAACAGTGTCGTGAAGATGTTTCAGTACAGTGTATGGTGATGTTTCACCGCAATAAAGCCGCAGTTTTGCATCGATTTACAACCATGGTTGAGACATGGGTCTACCACGTCACACAAAGGAAGGAGGAAGGACAAAAGAACAGTTAAAGCAGTAAACTGGAATAGGAGAATCGTGTCCAAAGAAGGCAAAGACAGTTCCATCTGCAGACAAACTCATGGCGTCTGTTTTTTTTTTTTTTTTTGGGATGCACATGGGATTATTTTTATTGATTATCTTCGGAAAGGGAAAACTACCAACGGCAAGTATTATACTAAGTTGTTGGAAAAAGTCCGCATTTGGCGAAAAAGAAAGCGTTGTTTCATCAAGACAATGCTCCAGTTCACACATGCAAAACTAATGGTAGCCAAAATTAATTAATTAAAGTTCGAATTGCTTCATCACTCGCCTTATTCGCCAGATGTAGTTCCCTCGGACTATTTTCTATTTAAAAACTTGAAAAAATGGCTCGGTGGTAAAAGATTTGCCAACAGTGAAGAGGTGGAGTCTGTGGCTGATGGCTATTTTAAGGAGTTTAACAGTTCTCACTATAAACAGGTTATATAAAGCTATTGAATATCGAGGTAAAAGGAGATTTTGTTGAAAAATAAAGAAAAATTTTTCAACTTTTTTGTGTCTTTTTTGTTAGTTCGTCTAGTTTCGGGACCGCCCTCGTAAATACGAAACGTGATTGAACACCTTGTTTTTAGTCACCCATCTACCGATTCATTTATTCATTTAAAGTTTACAACTACACAGCATAAATGCTGCTTGTAAAGTTCAATCAGAAGGCATTTGGCAAGCCTGATGAAATGTAATCTCAAACCCAACTGCCGGTGGCTGTCATTCGCCAACGACGACTCCAACAGCCACGCAAAATTCCATAAACATATTGTTTTATGTATAAAAAACACAACTCAGTAAACCCAGAAAAGAAACAAAAAACAGACAAGCTGGTGCAGTTATTGCCACAAAACAAGTTCAAACCAATCAACAAGAGATACTGACCTATGACAATTAAGTGGTCTGATGCGATGGACCGAGCGATGTCGGTTTAAAACGGCGAATGGCGTGTGTGAAACATAAAGATGATAATTATGTTGATTGGCCACTACCATCTTAGATTACAACCACAACAACTACCATCAGTTCGCCCCTCTTTTAGATACTGACGTTTCCAGTCTCTTTAGTTATGACCAATCAAAATATTTGTGTGAACATTCATTACTTTTGGGCAATCTTAAAAGAGGACGAACACGAATATCTTTGCTACACAAGACCGATGTAGTGGATTCAGAAGAGTGTTTTTAAATTTGGTTTTGTTGTGACTTTTTATCCAGTTTTGGAAATACATAAAAGAAAAATTATTTGTTTTTTAGATTCATTAAACATGATAAAATATAAGTTTCACATTTTATGTTGTCTTGCTTTGTTTTATTTCTGGTATGAAATGATTAAATCTTTTGAATTTTGTCTTTGAAAAAATTGCTAATTTTGACCTATTTAAAGGTCTTCAAAGTCGCATTAAATAACCAATTTATAAGTTATTAAAACTTTTAATCTCAAGGTCACATTGAATATAATTCATAAAAGTTCAAACAAAAATATCAATCGAATTCGTTACACTTTTATGGGTTGAAATTTTGTTGGATTGTCATATAATACGTGACAAATTAACCATGTTTTACATTTTGAAATAAGTCTTTTGGTGAAGTTTATATTATTTTTTAATGATAATGATAGAGTCATTTAATATTGCATATTATTGAAACACGTTTTACTGAGATGTGTATACATACAGATTGCTGTATTTCATATTTTACCTGATATTCCAGCTATTACTATGATGAAATTGAGCAAATTCATGCACAAATTATCTCTAGAATACTCATATGTACTCGTAAATGTGACAAGCGTGAGAATTTGAAAAAGAAAATATTATCTTATCATAATATTTTTTACTAAATGTCCCATATGTTTCGTATATCCGTGATTAAAATATGTAATAGCTTTACCTATTGTTAATTTTCGACATAATTAGTACGACACCAGCCAGCTTATATAACTATTTAGTTTTCCAACATATGTTCTCAAATATTCCATCTCAAGCACAAATATGCATATTTTTGCTCAATCATTTACGAAGACTTTCGATGTTGATAATTACAACAACTGGACATTTCGATATTGGCTATGAAGCTTTGCCTAACGCCACAGTAAATCCTTTGTTTATTGAGTTAAAAGGCTGTCACACGTGGATTTAAGACAGGATCTTTCAAAAGTGGGGTAATGACATACCGAGGCTGTGCGCAGATTCTTAATGCAAGATGGGCATGTGGCTTGATTTCGCAGGATTTAAATTTAGCTGAACTTGTCTATTTGTACTCCTTCTAAGATTATCTCCAAATTGGCTTCCCGTTCCCAAATTGGCTTGCCATTAGGCATCCGTCTAATAGTAACTGAAGTTAGGAAGCATCTACATATATAATTTGAGCAGCATCACGAAAGAGTCTTAGATAAGTGAGTAACATTTGTTATTGTAAATCAATTCTAGTGGGGATCTGATCAAAATTGGGATCGCAAGACAAAAAAAAAAGAAAAAATGTTGTGAAAAAAAAGAGATGGAACCTCTCAAATATGAATGATCTGGTAAAGATTACGATGTACTTGATTTGAGGAACTGACATAAAATGGACCTTTTGCAGGAATTAGGTGCCTCATCTCCGCTATGTAGAAGATGGACTGAATAGGGATGGACACTACCTAAGGACTGTATCACTAACTACCACGCGAAAGAAATATAATTCTGCTAGCCTGGCCACAACATTAAAATTGTTCTAGCAGATTCTAATGCCAAGAAAGTAGGATTCTTAGTCCAACGGTCGGAAATCTTAGCCTACTAAACTACACCATCAGTTCTCCCCTAATCTTAGATTAGGGATAATGATGGGAATTTAGTCGCAGATAAGCCGACTGTATTGCTATTATGGTTAGAACATTTTTATAAGTTTTAAGAATCGTGAGTCAGTAAAGTGAATAAATCACGTCAGTTATCGTTAATGAATTTGACTGATCAGGACAGCATTACAATGGCTTAAGAAGATTAAACCTCTGTATGCCGACTGCCGGCGGTGTATTTCAGACTGGTGGCGATGAGCTGATAATGAGTATGCGGCTGCACTTAAATGCGATTTGACCACATTAACGCTTGGTCGATGATTGGAATCTAAATGCTTTATGCTCTGTGTTTAGAAGAGGAGATCCAAGATTCAATATTATGACTATTGCGAGAATAGACTTTTTGCCATCTCGTATTGGGTTCTATCAAGACCGTATTATAGATTAAAGCCAACCTAATTGGACCTTATTAGTGTGGCTTCGAGTTTGGTAAATCGACAACTGAATAAATATTCATAATGCTATATATACAGGAGAAGGTCCATCGAAAACAAATTTACATCTTTTCGTCGACTATAAAATTGATTATTGGAAGCTATATGGTTGAGTTTTATATCCCTTTGGATTAGTAATACTGCCGATACGACGAAGTCTTCAGTTATAGAATTGAAGTCCTGGCACAAAAGCCACAGGCTACTTGTGTATGTCGGATGATAACTGCGAAAGAAGAATTAATTATAAATGCGAACAAAGTCAAGTTACTTATCTCGGCGAACAAGATGTCTGCTCAATTGTGAAGCTGCAAAAGAAACACTAATATGTAGCGCGCATTAGTCTATCGTGTTTTGGTGTACAGCTCATATTTCTGGGTTATGGTGCAGGGTTTAATTTGTTCTGCTGATATGCGGAAGAGTGGAAGCGACAAAAATACTCTAACCAAAAATCTGTTGAAGGGACCAAGTTGCTGAGATAACATCAAATTTGGCATGATAAATTCGAGTAGGAGCACTTGGAAGTCCTTCCTATGTGGCATGTTGCTGTTGACATTTACTGTACTCGCTATGTGTATAGTTAAGTATCAGGGCTACTGCTACTGCAGGATTTTGCAGAAGAAAATTTTTATAATTCTAAAGTTCGTTCGTACTTAGTCGTACTATTCGACTGTGTACCATATTTAATGAAAATCTAGCAACCTTTTGATGTGACGCATCTAAACAATTATATGTGTGTAGGAATAATATTTTTGATGTTTGATTTGTTCCTAAATTTGAATATAATATCATCATTTTGTCATTAGATCTAAGCGAGGGAGTTTTAAATACCTAATTATGAATTTTAAACCGAAAACAGTTTTACAAGCCTTTATCTAAGAGGTATCGCTCTTCAAAGTTATGAAAAAGCTATTTTATATTTTAAATGGCCAGAATTATAGTAGTATTTCTGGAATGTGGATGAATATATTAGATTGTTCGGAAAGTTCGCTCGGTTAATTTATTAGTTCACCTCTCTCTTCTTTAAACTGTTTACTATTGTTTACTTGTGTTCTTGTTCTAATCGTGAGTGATTATAGCGTTTTACAAAAAAGTTTTAAAAAGTGACAAAAGTGAGCGAAAATGGGCATTTTAGGCATACTATGCTGTATCATTTTCGAAAAGAAAATTCGGCAGATGAAGCCAGCCGAAAACTAAAGTCTGTTTATGAAGAGAACGGACCAAATGGAAGAACTTGCCAGAAATGGTTTAAAAGATTTTCTACGGTGGACTTCTCCGTAATGGACTCTCCCAAATCAGGACGACCAAAAGAAATTGTTTCTGAGGAGGTGAGAGATTTAATTGTTGTTAATCTCCATGCAACAGTTAGGGAAATAACTGAAATAATAAACAAACTCAGTCTCAACTCACGGGGTCATAAAAGAGCTCGGATTTGTAGGTACCTCACTCTCTCGCCGAGACCTCACACTGCCTTGCGAACCCGTGAGAAACTGTCAGAGCTTAAGTGGGAAGTTTTACTACGACTATCACCTATTTCGCAGTCTGAGCAACCACTCGAATGTTTTGAGGGATTTCCATAACGACAAGGAAGTGAAAGATCGAATTGAACGCTTTTTTCCAGAAAAACCACATGAGAGGAATTGAAAAGCCCCCAAAGAGGTGGGAAAAAGTTATTGAAAAAAAGGGAAAAAGTTATTAAAATAATTGTAAATAAATTTATCTTAAAAACCGAACGAACTTTCTGAACCTCCCGATATTTAACATATAGTCACCATGAGTGGGACATACGAGAGCTTCTTACGTTCAGTATGCTCTCCCGCATTCTATTTTTTCGGCTCACTTAATAAAACCTGATGCTTAGCAACGTTCGGATTCGTAGCGTCAGCTTGAGAAGGTTTTACCTGACTTTTTGATTACTCAACTACTCAAAGTGTTCTTTAGCTAAATCGAAGTGATCGTTGCTCTAAGAAATATTTGATTATCATTTCGGGGCTCCGACACACTGCCGTATGCGCGTGTTCCAAAAAATGCTTGTTCCAACAATGTAATTATTGATTATATAGGTATTATATATTGATTCGTTGATATATTGTGCATTACAATTTGTAAACTGCAATATTAGTCCTCATTTGCTGTTATTCTTATGCCAGATTCATTTCGAAAATAAACTTCGAATGACAGATTTCTGTCCAACATTGTAGAATTTCAAAAGAAATTTCTGCTGCTGTTGCTATATATAGAAATGTTATGGAAAAAAATTCCTAAATTTTCCTCTAATTGTGCATATGCTAAATATGCATTGCCAATTTAATAATCCTTTTGAAATATCTTTTACGGAGTGCTTGTTGAAGCAAGAGCCAACTCTGATAATATAAAAGACGAAGATCCATTTATATGAATTTTACCTTTAAAATATATCCTCCAAATTGGGGTGGGTCAGAATGAGTCACAATTTCGTCTCAAGTATAGGGTGGCGCATAAGTAACGTTAAGATTTGATTAGTGAATACATTTTTTGTTTGTCTTTTTACAGAATTAACTAAATAATACTTGGCAAAGTTATGTTGGATAGGCTCAGCACAGACCCAAGAACCAAAGTTGTTAAATTTTACTTTTAAAAGTCAGCATTCGATTATTCAGATCATATCGAAATTTCTTTCATGTTCGAAATGCTCCTAGCGCTCCAACAATTTACCGATTGGTTCAGCGTTTTGGGCAACAAGGGGCTGTGTGTGATCTTCTGTGTGCTGGAAGACCTTTGGATCTTAACCACATTTTCCGTGGTCAGTTCTTCAGTCATATACCAATTTCGGGTATTTTTGAATGAATCACATAAGTTTGTCGTTTGCCAAAACTTTAATGGAAGAAACTTAGCTGTTGTTCAGCAAAACCGCAAGTCATAGCCGTAAACATATTCCAATGTTCACTAGGATAGTTCGGTCCAACGCCTTTAGTCGTGTTCTCCTTAAAATACTTTGCCATCCTAGATGTATATGTAAATTGGTTTAAGTAAGTTCATTAAGCCATATAAAATGTATGCCCATCCTGGGACTATACCAGCAAATCATTACCTATTTGAAAATCTGAATTTTCTTCAGGTTAGTAAATGCTGCGATAATAGAAAAGCAATATATTCATGAATTTTAGATTTATGGTGGATATGATATTATGCATGCAATGTATGCTTGCATAAGCTTATATGCCATAGGTTTCAACAACACACCTTGTACAAATTCTCTTGACATTATATAATAATTTAGGAATTCCCTGTTGTTCCTATTATCATATCAAAACAATCGACAATTTATTTACTTTTTTTATTTACACCAACTTCTTAAAAACGTATTCCCTCGAAATATCACCATAAAAAGATCAATTTTCTTTTGAGCTGATAACCTTCTAAGTCATTAACACAAAATGTATGTTACCATTCTACAGCTATTTTTTTAACATATTTTCATCATTTCAAAATGTGTATAAGGAAATGTTGTGTGCGTGTGTGTGTGTGTGTGTGTACGTTGCCAGAAGATTGTTATCATCTATGTTACTTTGACATTTCATATAATTGAAATTCCTTTTTCGCTTTCAAATAAATGTCACTTCAAGAAATTTACAATCATTTCGATTTACATACACACACAGACCTGGCGTACCACCATTCACATCACTCTCCATAGACTGCAGAGAAATACCTAATATGAACATATTACGAGTTTTTTTCTTCTAAACCAGGCAATACAACAGCAAACGGCCCAGTAGCAACTATTGTACTGTTGTAGTTTCGTGACGAACATAAAGTTGGGGGCAATAAAATAGTATCATGAGGGTCTTAATGTGGCTCGTTTGCAGTTTTCATATTCTAGGCATATGCTGAAATATATATTATATTTTATTATAATTTATATTATATTTATTAGTCAGAATGAAAATAAGCATAGGACTCTAAGCACTAAGAACATCGAACGGAACTGAGTTGGAGTAGGAAATACTTTCTTCTCGAGTTTGTCATGAACATTTCAAATTTTATCCACTACATAGTCCTGCCATATGTTCTGTTACACAATTTCCAGCGCTTATCGTTCAAAACTTCTTGCGGGAATAGAACCGTTAACTTTTTTTTCAGAACACATGCACTGATTAGTGAAGAATACTAGTCAGTTTGGTTTCAGTTTGCAATCTATTAACATGGAGTGGGGCGTTAAAGAGAATCGAGTCGGCGTAATAGCTTTGCATAAGTGCGGAAAGAGTGCTGGCCAAATTTTCGAGTTGCTAAAACCACTCGAAAAATCAAGAATGTTCGTTTATCGTGCTATTGCTCACTTCGGCGAATTGTCTGGAGTAGAAGACAAGCCAAAAAGTTGTCGCCCGCGCGTTGTCCGTACGAGTGCGGTAGTAAAGGCAGTGCGTGAAAGAATTCGGAGAAATGCCCTTAGAAAGCAGAAAATCATGTCCAAGGAATTGGATATATCAACCAGATCCATGTCTAGGCTGATTTGGTATGATCTGCATATGAAAGCCTATCGTCGGTCCACGGGGCATCTTCTAACTCCTCAGCTAAAAAAAATAGGCTGGAAAGATGCAAGCGACTTTTGCAGTGGCACGCGGACAATGGCCATGAAAACATTCTGTTTACGGATGAGAAAATTTTTACCGTGAAAGAAGTTTTCAACAAACAAAATGACAAGATTTATGCCACTTCATCTAAGGAAGCGAAAAAAGTTGTTCCAAGAGTTCAACGTGGCCATCGTCCCTCTTCCGTAATGGATTGGTGGGGGGTCTCCCACCATGGTGTCACATCCCTCCATTTCTGTGAAAAGGGCGTAAAAACTGGTGCAAAGGTTTACCAAAAAGATGTGTTAGAGGGTGTTGTGAAGGGTTTGACCAATACCCTTTTCAATGGACGTAGATGGATCTTCCAACAGGACTCTGCTCCTGCGCACAAAGCTAAAACCACGCAGGAGTGGCTCAGAGTCAATATTCCTGGCTTTATAGCAGCAGAAGATTGGCCATCAGGGAGTCCAGATCTCAATCCACTGGATTATGCTTTGTGGTCAGAATTGGAGAATATGGCTTGCAAGACTCCCCACAGAAATTTGGGAAGCCTTAAAACAGCATTAACCAGAGCAGCGTCCTCGATTTCCATGGAAATCGTACGTGCGGCTATAGCCCAATGGCCACACCGTTTGAATGCTTGTGTTAAAGCAAAAGGCGGCCATTTCGGGTGAATACAATTTTTTTTTAATAACCAATATTGTCTTCTAATAAATGAAATAATTTTGAATACAATATGGATATTGGTTTTTTTTATCGCGTTTTATATTTCTTTCACGTTTGGGAATAAGGTCTTAAGTTATATACTATAGTTTTTCGTAATGTAAAATGTAATGTAAATAATGTAATGTAAAAAAATTTTAAAAAAATTCTTAATATTCCTATAGGAAATCATATCCATGCTTGTTTGCCATCATTTCATTTTCAAACAAATTTTATCCTGATTTGCAAACAATTAAATAAGTTTCAATTTTACATTACGAAAAACTATAGTATATGACTTAAGACCTTATTCCCAAACGCCAAAGATTTGTAACAGAACATATGTCAGGACTAGGTAGTTTTGCAACATGTGGAGAACTTATGCGCATTCTATTCGTTGGGTATACACGAACCTTACCTGTACCTATTTCCTATAAAAAGAAAAGGCAGTTAGCTCGCTTAAACAACAAAATCCCTGGCATCCTATGAATGAGATATGAGGGAGCTTCTCACATTCATGCTATCTTTAATGTTACGACAATTCCGACCGTCACAGTTTGAGAACTAAATTACTCGAAATGCTCGTCAGATTCATCGAGGTAACTGTCGCTCAAATAATGATAGGTAGCTTTGTAGGGGATTGAAGCCGCAATCATGCGACCGCTAACCGCATGTACTAATCATCGCAGTCCTTTGCACTGACACGGAGTCTGAGTGACTTCCGTTCAAATAATGATAGGTGGCTGTATCGTCCAACAGTCGCGTGTATTAAACATCGCGCCACGATCGGTACTGCTGTCCTTTGCACCGACACGTAATTTGAGCGCGATGTGTCATTTAGTATATTAACAGTTCTCGATGTTGTCAGTTCATCTCCAGTTAGTTTTGTGATTTTTATAATGGATAAAAATATTGAACAATGAATTTGTCTCACATTTTGAATTGCAAATAGAATTTCGTGTGCCGAATAGTTGAAAAAGTTATAAAAGGTATAATCGACTATGAATCGATTTTTTTAAAACCATATGCATACGAGTGGTACAGTTTGTTCAAAAGCGGTCATTCAAAAGGTATGAGATTTGTCTCACTTTGATCAATTGACCATTAATGTTTTCAGTCGTAGCTAACATAGATCAACTACAGGAAACGGAGACTGAAAATCATCATTCAAATTGGAGAGAGGTAGTCCTGGACTCCATGTGTCTCAAGAATCAATTCATATCATTTAGAATGAGTCAATTCCGGTCGCACATTCTTAAAATGTATTATAAGTGGTGATGAAATGTGGATTGACAAATTTGGCTTGCAAATCAGTCAACGTGCTCCGAAATGGCGTCTACCAACTGAGCCGAAACCGAAAAAACTACATCGAACTGGAAAAGTCATAGTAATGTTGAATATTGTCTTTGATTGTAGCGATGTTGTGCAACCGGAATCATTGTCAAGAGATCGGATGGTAAACTAAAAACAATGTTTAGTTGTTATGCGGCATTTGAGGTGGTAAACTTATCGAAAAAACTCAAGCCGTTTGACAAGGCTACCATAATGAACGAATTTCTGGACAAAAACTTAACAAATGTTACCGAGCAACCATCGTATTCACCTGATATGAGACCAGCTGACTTATTTCTATCCAAAATTCAAATGATCACTTAGATGCACCTGTTTGCAATAGAGTACGTAGAGGAAAACTAAAGAAATGAGATTGAAGAGATTTGATGATATTTCGAAAAGGTTTTATTTTGAAGACGATACTTATCGTATCTAAAGATTATCGTATTTAAAAGAACATTAAAGATTTTTAGTGTGATTGACCAACTCTATGTACCTTTTTGGCACGATGTATAATCAAAAGCACCAATAACCACCGACTGTAGACTGTGGAATAGAATATTTCGTGCAGTACCCTTAAGTTTTGTTATTCTTTATATCTACCTATATAACTTGAATTTCATCTATATACGGACCGAAAAGGACACTTCTGTTGTAGTAACTATATTTGTTTTGATCGTTTCTATTTTTTTGCACTTTACTGTTTCTGATACAAGTTTAAACCGCAAAATACACATTTGACGCTTTGGCTTGTTTTGTGATTATCATAACGCACTGATCATTAGAACAACTTTCAAGTTATTTCTTGTGTTCGTAGACACAAATACTCGTCATACATAGTACATAGCTAATGAAGATGTTGCCAAGCTTAGCAACTCTGGCAAATACCTTAGAAAGGTACATAAATATACGCGAGTATCGAAAGAAAAAACATTAACAAATCTCTGAAGACAACAAAAAAAAAATTGTATTGTAAACGTGTTACCCATAAATATTTCGTTGTGTGTTTTTGTTCAGTAAACGCTTTTTATATTATTAAGATAAATGCTTTAGAGCTATTTCCCCAATACCCCCAAATGCTACACAAAAAAAATCAATTAAATTTATGTGCAAGAAATTCATAAACATTTTACGGTATTGTTAGGTTATGCAATTCTACAGACACAATTGGGATAGGGTTTACCGCACTCACTGTGGTTTATTAATCTAGACGATTCTAGAGAGGGGGCTTCTTGCAATGCATATAAATGATGTATTTGGAAGCCGTTTCAATTAGATTTTATGTTTAACATATTTAAACATATTTGAGCAGAATTTCAAAGAGTCTCTATGAATTGGTTTAAAATGCAAAAACATTAAATTAACACAGTCAACCTTCATGAATAAAATAAATATTGCTAAATTGAAAACGGCACACATTAGGAATGATAGATCGACATGTGTCTCGTGACGTGACCAAAGTAGTGAGCCATATCTGCCAAAACTGGAAATATTATGACGTCTCCAAGTAACAAATAATTATGTGAAGATTTAGATACTTTGTCTCGCGATTCAGATCTGTCCGCCACTGAATAGGCAAGATCCGAATCAAAGCAAAATATTTTTTAATCAAGCTGATATTTGAATATGCTCCCTCGAAATGCGACGAAACTATTTATAGAAGAAGCACATGGCTGATGCAGGCCAACAACCGAGAAATTTGCATTACCTATGACAGTGCGGTTATTAGACAAGAATATTTTCCATCACAAGCAATTTAGGTTAAAAGTTACCATTGCAGTCTCACGATCAGAACATGAGAAAACACGGATATACGTGTGACCAATGAAGCTGACATGATCTTGGAACCTTATCAATGGAGTGAATAATGTAGAGTTGCTTATCGCTGCTGGTTGCAACAAATTGTAACCGGTTATTAGAGAATCCTGCAAAGAGAAAAAGAGTGACTTTTTAGATGGAACAAATAGCTGGAGAAAGAAACGAATAACGGTAGTATGGAAATGTATGGGAATAGAGGTAAAGGCCGAAAATAGAACCAAGAATTAGTAACTAATAAAAATTGTGATACTACGGGACTGCACTCCTGTAGAAATAATTGTGGAAATCAGGTCACGGAGTGAGAACATTTTCACAACATTTACCAGTTCCGGAAGACAGTGAAGAAATCACGTTACAAACGCAGTAAGTATGACAATGTCATATTCAAAAAACAAAAACATTATGGGTGGCGATTGGCGGCCGGTAGATGTGCTCAAAACCGACAGCAATGAGTTGATAATGGGCAAACGTTAGCTCCTAAGTACGATTCGGTTAAAAGAATGCCCGACGGATGATTGCGCGATGTGGCTGCAGTTCGTGACTGTGATTTCAAAAGAAAAGTTTCCAACAATAAACCGGGTGGCGAAAAAACGAGCATTAGGAAAAACGATGATTCTAAAATGCAACTATAACAAAACTATAATTTGGTGTGAAGAATTGGCGAATAATTATAAAATGCTTAGGATCTTGTTATTCGTGGACCGCAAATTGATAATTGATTCCATCCTCTGACAACTATCTCAATCATCAAAAGCAGGCGTCGTTTTCACATTTTTATGTACCTAGCAGATGTAAAAAATATTTCATAAATTCCGAAAATTAGAAACCAATCCAGTTAATTCCTTAACTGAGTTCACCGACGTAGCAAAAACTTCAAAATTATTTTGTTTTAAAATCAATAGTGTAAATTCCGTATAAATTTATCGTTGTATTAAATATATATATATGGTTATATATATATATATATATACGGTTATCTTTTGAAATTTCTCGGATAATAATATTATGTTGTATTATACCTATAGATTTCTGCAATGACATTTGGCAGTCGTGTTGGTTGATTCTAGGTCAATAAATTTCTATGGTAAATATTTAAACGATATTTTGAGTAGCCATTTTAGGTAATGTCTTCAGTGCAATATCAATATTTTCGGACTTTGTCCAATTTTGATTTTGGTAAAAAAAAAATTGCAACAGAACATTGCTTATCTGTGTAATATAAAGTTATATAAAACACAGATTCCATTCCATTTATACATTTTATTGTTTAAAGACTTAAATGTACACAATAATTTAATATTTAATTGTAAGAGTTTAGTTAAAGAGCATAACTTTTCTACTTAAACCTAAATTTACGAAGTGATAATAATTTTGAATATGTTATATGAATTTAGGGGAAAAAGTGTTCTATATAAAACCCTTGAACTTTACTTATGGCTAATAAGTCGGGAGGTAAAATACCATATAACTAACAACATAAAGATCGTATATGATCATGTGATGAACATGAACATTTTTCAATAAACTTGTCTGTAAGACACTTTATTTTATCTTTAACTAAAGGTATACTATAACGTGAGTGAAGACGTGAAGTGGAAAAATGCCACGGTAGATTGCACATCATTTTTAGAATTTTATTTTGATTTTAAGTATTATAAGTTTATTTTCAATGCTTAATTTGGATTGTCTATTGATGAAAGGATGTAAAACTCTAATGGCGATGTTGATTTTGTTTACAGTGTAGCTTATGTATTCATTGTACAAGATTTTCTTGTCATGTATTATGCCTAGATATTTGACTTTTGGCATCCAAGGAACATCCATACCGTTGATCTTAATATTCGAACTCAGCAGAAAACAGTTTTTTCTTTTCCGGGTAAAGTATATAGCTTGTGGTTTTGTTGGATTAACTAATATTTTCCACTTGTTGAAGTAGTTAGTAACAATATCTACTGAATTTTGAAGATTGTTCAGAATATCAGATGAGTATATGTTTGAACTTAGAATAGCGATGTCGTCTGCGAATATGTAATATGATGACTCGCAACCATTTAAATGTGGGAAGTCATGAGTGTATATATTATACAGTACAGGAGAAAGGCAGGAGCCCTGAGGACACCCGTCTGTAACGGTGAAAATATTCGAATGTTCATACCCTATATGAACGGTAAATAATCTGTCAGTCAGGTAATTTTTTATCAATTTGACTGTAGGAATATCTAGACAATGTTTATCAGCTTACTTAGTAGTGCATCGTGCCAAACAGAGTCAAAAGCTAATTTGACATCTATCAATAACATACATAGCTGTAGATTTTCGCTCGGAAAAACCTTTTGTAACTATTTTCTTAATTTGGGTCAGTGGCTGGACGGTATTATGTTCTGACCTAAATCCGAATTGCTGAGTGGGTAAAATATTATTATCATGTACCTAACAATCTTTTCCTTAATGATTTTTTCAAGTATTTTACTCATTGTATTAAGCAAACTGATTAGTCGATAGGATTTTGGATTGGAGATATTCTTGCCAGGTTTATGTACAGCAATTATTTTGGTTTTTCTTCCAAACTTTTGGAAAATAGCAGAAGCTGATGCAAGCATCGAACAGCTTTGTTAGTAATGTCAAGCCACTAGGGGGAAGTGCCTTTAAGCATCTAAAACACACATAAAGCTACAATTTCGATGAAACTTTTATTTCATTATAATGCTTAGCCATTATGTACGAAATACAATGTCAATGTCAATGCCTCTGAATTGGTTGCAACAGTGGAACCTTTTGAGATAGTTTTTGGCAATTTTTCACACATTTCTGGCGGTATCTCGGCGATTCATTCAAGAGTCTTGTTTTTGAAATGCTCCAACGTTTGGTAATTATCCGTATTAACACGGTGTTTGACTGTACCCTACACAAAAAGTTTAACGGCGTCAAATCACACGATCTTAGTGGCTAATTGATGTCGCCAGAACGTGAAATTACGCATTCTGGAAACTTCTTATTCTATAAAGCCAAGATCGGTCATGTTGTGTGGCTCATGGAACCATCTTGTTGGAATCACATTTCGTCTAGTTTATACTTTTCAAAAGTCAGTTATCACATGGCCATAGCACTCTGAATCAAAATTCGGACTATCCGCCACACTTTCACTAACAGAAGCGATATTTACTGCAGTGCGTGCATTGGGATGATGCACTGGCCTGATCACATCTGCAACGCTGCAGCCTCTTCAAATTTTTTTATAAAGTTGCCAATTCTTTGCACAGTAGGTTGATCATGACGATCATAATGACCCCGTAATGCACGAAAAGTGTCTACGCTTGGATCACCACTTTTGTAGTAAGTTTTAACTATTTTTACGCGTTCTTCGGTTGTTAAATGATCCATATTCGTAATTCGCAAACCTTTCACTACATAAATGACTGAAGTGACAGGTATCTAAACCGGCAGTTTTGAAACCGCTAATTAGATAACACTGCATATGATCTGAGACCCAAACTCTTCTTTAGTGAGGAAAAAAATACAATTACACAAATTAAGTCAAATGTAATCTTACTGAACCGGTAGCTTCGCTCATATTCACATGCATGAGTATATCCATTCATCTGAATTTGGGGGAAAAAAAACTCAATTTAGAGAATTTTGCCACAAAGCATTCCGAGGTGTTGAAATATATGTCAAATATATTATAAGAAGTATCACGAAGAAATTTAAATAAATTATTTAAATAAATTTCATTTTAAATAAACTCGCCGGAAGCATTCCTATGAAATGCGGCAGTATGAAATGCCACGAAAATTTTTACGTTTTTTATTAACTATGGCATTGGATCATGTAGGTGTGACTGTCTATCTTTGATTATTATTTTCTTACATATTAAATATTGTAATACCAGCGTCGGATTGTGGATCTGTGCATGTTATATGGTATGAAACCGAAGAGAGTTAGCTGGATACACCTTTAAATTATTTTCCCCGCACATCTCTTCCAGCACGCATTTTTACACGATAAAAAATCTCACTTTTAAAAAATAATTGTTTTTCTTTTTCTTTGCAGTTGATACATAAAGTAACGAAGTAACCAAGTCTTCCAGGTAAGTTTAAAAGCTTAGAAATATTTTACGCAACCATTTGTTCTAAGGTGCCTGACCCAGTAAAACTAATATGATATCGAACATAAATTTGTGTGAAATTGAATAAAGGTTGAAACAAATCTATACTACAGATGTATACGCGTATATTGATCTTTAAATGGGAATATACGAGGCTTGTATGATAACTATATATATGTAGAATCGAACAATGTCATGACAGTACTAAACAAAAAATCCATTGTTTATAAATATAAAGCATCGCATAAGAGTTGTTGCGTTTTCAACCTGTACATGCACAAATTACTTAATTTTCTTCAAAATTATGACAATTAAGAATATGTAAAACAAGCATAATAATGAAATTAACGTGGTTCTTTAGTGGGTAGAGCCAATAACGAACAAATTAATGTCGATCTCTATGCTCTATAAAATAATGCAGGAAAGAAATATGTGTTAAATTGAAGACAATGAGTATTGGAACTAAATTAGAATTATTTTTCGTCGTATCTTCATCCGAAGGAATTAAGGTACATATCACTTCAAAAATGTGATACACAGAAGGAACCTCTAGTTCGATTAAACTATATCCACCTATCCACCATAACTATCATAATTCTTTGGGCAATTTTTTAAAATTCGACAAAATCTACAAGCCCGCCCTTTCTGGCACCTCCCATATAAATTTGCCGCTAGGCGAACTACTTTTTGTTAAATCTTGCATTTTTTGTGTGTTTGTAAGACTTCAACCGTAGTTCATTTTGCAATGCGCGCCCTATGTTAAGAGGCGGACACATGGAAATTTTTCACTAACTGAATTACGCTGATTTCTGACCTTTACCTGATGGTGTTGGTGTTTATGGATGTCCACTTTCGCCGCTTTTTTTCTGCTACTAGTATCGTTGTAACATGGTGCGATACATAAACATTTTATTTGCATTTAAATTTCGTAACACATTAACGATAATGAAAACCATATTGCTTCGGTAGGCTTGTAAACAACAACCGATTGACGCTAGTCAAAAAATGAGCGCGCTGTCATTAGCCGTTTGGTTGCTAGGGCAGCGAGAATTTGGTCGAGCGCATTTTCCTGCATTTTCAAGTTCATATCTGCTATCCATATACACTAAATTCAGATATTTTTCTTTTCAAAAAAAAAAATATTTTTCTTTCAAAATGTCTAAACAAAACTTGAGAAATATTGTCCAAGTAACCACGGCCACTCTGTTACAAATGACCAATTTAACATAACATATATTCATAGCTTCGATTGCCTTGAATTTGGTCAAGAGAAAAATGAGAACCTTATAAACATTTGTTTTAAGTTTCAATTCTATTTATCAAGTATTAATTTGTAAGCATAGAAAAAATTGCTCATCGTTATGTAATTCCATTTTTTCATTGAAAGTCTCAGTCCAACCAACATTAAAGCTGAGCTAGATTCTACTCTGGGTGAGTTTGCTCCTTCGTTTGCGATTGTAAAATATTGTGTAGCAGAGTTTAAACGAGGCCGTACGAGCTGTCAGGACGAATACCGTAATGGTCGACCAATTGAGGTGTCTAGTTCAGACACGGCAGCGTCGTGAAGATGTTTCAGTAGAGTGTTTGTCGATGTTTGAACGCAATAAAGCTGAAGTTTTGCATAGATTTATAACCATTGATGAGAGATGGGTCCACCGTCTCACACCTGGGACAAAGGAACAGTGAAATCAGTGGACTGGAATGGGAAAATCGCGTCCAACGTGGAAGAAGACGGTTCCATCTGCATGCAAATTCATGGCGTCTGTATTTTTGGGATGAGCATGGGATTATTTTTATTGATTATCTTCAGAAAGGAAGAAACTACCAACAGCGAATATTATACTAAGTTATTGGAAAAACATCGCATTTGGCGAAAACGAAAGTGTTGTTTCATCAAGACAATGCTCCAGTTCACACATCCACTATTGCAATGGCCAAAATTAACGAATTAATAAATTAAATTGATTCGTCCCGCAACTTATTCACCAGATTTAGCTCCTTCGCACAACTTTCTATTTCCAAACTTGAAAAAAATGGCTCGGTGGTAAAAGATTTGCCGACAATGAAGAGGTGGAGTCTGCGGTTGATAGCTACTCCTATTTTAAGGAATTTAGGAAGGTCCTTACTATAAACAGAGTACAGATACTATTGTATATCGCTGGAAAAAGTGTATCGAGCTTAAAGGAAATTATACTAACAAATAAAGAAATTTTGTCCTAAATTTGTTTGTCTCTTGTTTGTGTTTAGCCGACCTAAATTTGGGACCGCATTTGCCCCATCTTGCATTCCTTACACTTTTGTGAAAGGATGTTACGTGAAAGTATGGACGTTTATGTATTGGTTGAACATAAGATTTTACAATATTTATTTGTTTGTAGTAGTCTGTAAGTAGTAAAAGGTTTAGCGCCTCAATCGAATGATATCGCTTCAATTTTTGTTAATAATTTTGATATTTATTTTAGTAAGACATTTTTAACAAATACTCGTATGTGTACAATAGAAATGTTTGTTAACTTAGGGCCGCAATCTAGTTAAAATAGCGTGATTTTCTTTAGAAAAATATTAGTTTTGGAGAATTCATGTTTTCCTTTATTGAACAATTTTTTAGTATTGTTTTTCTTACTTATTGTTTTTATACATATACAATGTTTGTTAATCCAACACCAGAGATGATTTTTTTAATAATTCCCATTATTTGTATATCTTTATTTGGTAATAATGTTAATCGTTTTATTTACCACAAATTATTTGAATGTTATTGTTGCAAATATTCAGAAAACAGTCATATTGCTAAAAGCACATTATTTGATGATAAAAGCAAAAGACGAGCAACTCTGAATGCACTTCTATCAAGTAATAGATTTGAATAAACTTGCCATTATGAATGAGGTATGAAGTTTGGGATTTATTCCCCACCAATTTCTCGAATAACTTAATTTTTCTGAGTACTTAATTCATTAAGACTTCTGTTATATTTGATGATAAAAGCAAAAGACGAGCAACTCTGAATGCACTTCTATCAAGTAATAGATTTGAATAAACTTGCCATTATGAATGAGGTATGGAGTTTGGGATTTATTCCCCACCAATTTCTCGAATAACTTAATTTTTCTGAGTACTTAATTCATTAAGACTTCTGTTATAGGAAGTTGTTTCGATTCGTCGTGCAGAAATGGACAAAACTTCTGGGAAGGCCGGAAATAAACATAGCCAATTGTGCTTAAATCTTCTGACTATATCCCGAGATACTTTTTCAACTATTTGGAACCAACAGATAAAGTGTATATTACATATTTATCGAACATAATTGAGCGTAGGACTTGATTATCGTTAACAAATTGTCACTATTTTCTACAACAAAAAAGAGTGTAGCCAATGTTAGTCTCATCGCTACCGCACTTGCAAACATGTTTAGTAAATTAAACATTAATTTAATGAGTTAGCAAAATTATCGCTCATGTTAAGATTTCAAAAAAAAAAATACTTATTCATGTCAATCGCCTTAACATACGTATTGTTTAAAAATTCAGTTATTACGTTGTATTATGAAATGTGCCCACTCAAAGGAGAGAAGTACAAATAAGGTATAAATTCCTGTTGCCAGGTGGCTTTAAATCATATTCTATACAAATTATTGTATACAAATATAATCGGCTTTACCAAAAGAACCCAATTTGACAATAAGCTTTATAGGAATACCGGTGTTTCACACAACACACCTTATGTGGCAAAAAGTTAATAACCCTTTGCTTGAAAAATATTTCTCTATTTGGTATTTTTTCTTCATTTGTACAGACTAATCAATAAATACATTGTAACCGTACTTTTGAATGTGCGATGAATGTCATCAAAATCAAATGAATGCATTTGCACTTTGTATGTAGGTATGCATCTGCGTACGTACTGCAGACAGTCGTTACATACTGAAAACGACAAAAATTTTATATTAAATGTTAACTATAAAACGTTATAAATTGCCAACTGTTACAGCGGTTTGTCGAACGCAAAGGGCACATGATGCATATTAATGGCCAAATTGAAACCGCTAAAATGTAAATGTTCACACACCATTACGTACATGAGTACATACAACTTTTGTTATATAAAGACATTACCAGTGGCGGAAAGAATCGTCATTTGAATATCGAGCCCTGTAGATTGATTGCAATGGAGTATGAATGTTATAAACTTTATTCAAAATTAAAATGACTTGATTACATATTATATGGTGACTGCCAATATCTGTCGACAACCAGCTTCGATCGCATTTATAGTTGTTTTCCTCATCATTTTCACCACGTTGAGGATATTTTTATAAGTAGATTATGTTTGAAGGCGGGACAAAAGAAAATATTTTTATTGAAATATTTGGTTAAAATAGTGATTATGCCCGACAACCCAAATGATTGACATTGGTGGCTCTGAAGTTGGCCTACGAGATTGAAGCCATAAGGGCACTGTAATACACAAACATTTACTGTCGAAAATGGCATTACTGTTTTTTTTTTAATTTTACAAAGTTCTCCATGAAGACCAAGAGTGCTTTTTTGAGTGCCCAAATAGTTAAATTTTAGGGACCATCTATGGGGGCTTGCGTCGCCGAAAGTGGGGATATTCCGTGCACTTTGCACCATTCCGAAATGACCATTCTCCGTTGCTCTAATGACAGCGGTAAGTCATACTTTCCGAAGTGCTTCGAGCGCAAACAACTTTTATTAAACTTATTTCGTTGAAAAACCCGTACAGCCGAATGTTGTTTAGTTTTTGATTCATATGCATAGACCCATGGTTCGTTAGCTACCACGATCTTATAGATGTCTTACCGGTATTAGACTCGCATAACTCTCTTTTGAGAGCAATTATTCAAATTTTTACCCAATTTCAATCTCATTACAGTGGAACTAACGAACAAGTATGCCTCAAATTCATGACAAGTCACAAGAGGTGCCGCAATACTAGTTCCCGCTCAGCATAGATTTTTTTTCGTACGTCAACCGAATTTAAAAGATCACAGCATCCATCCTGAAGAGAAAAACGATTATAATTGAATTTGGAAAACCAGCGAAATAAGGTTTCACGGGATATTACTTCATTATCAAAAGTCCAAGCAAATTGATCGGGAGCCCAATCCATTTCAGTCATAAAACATTATCTTCGGAAAATTTTCGATATTTGACTCCATATTTAGGCCCAGATGAATTTTTCAGTTCTCAGTATTTTTAGCATTTCTAAATAAATACCTAGAAAAATCTGTATTTTTGTGTGGATTTTCATGATAATAAGGAATGACAAAAACCCAGTGTGGTTATACAATGGTATAAAATAAAGAAGAACCAGCGGCAATGGCCAGCATTAAGAAAAATGAGATATTCATTGTTTTTTTGAGTCTCCCACAAAATATAACTGAGGTTAAAAAGAACTAAGAAAAAGAACAATGAAATGCGCCATAAGAGCCCTCTGGAGTAGAAATCTGTACGCTTCCAATAAGGTATCCCATCTCGATGGTTTCATGGTGAAGCATTGGATCAAATTCGAAGATCTTTGAGAAAAAGTGCTTCATCTTTTTCGGTTGTTGAATCAAGAGTACTGAAACTGATGAATTAAAAGCATCAGTGCATCACACTTATGGGGTTATCCATTTTTCGGTTTCAAAAGTAAAGTTAAATAAAACCCACATAAAGCTATGATTTCGATGAAACTTTTATTTCATTATAATGCTTGAGCTTTCCCATTATGTACGAATTAAAGGGTTATCCATTAAGTAGTTTCAAAACCGCATTTCTGGCAAGGCTATCATCTGTTGAGTACCTATCACCTGAAGTGTTATTTAATTAGTGAAGGGTTCGCCATTCACAAATATGAGTTATACAACAATCGAAGAACTCGTAAAAATGGTTAAAAGTTACGCGTTTTCGGTTGTTAAACGATCCTATATTCATAAATGGCAAACTTGTCACTAAACAAATAACGCTTTAGATGACAGGTATTTAACAGCTGATAGCCTTGCCAGACCGGCAGTTTTGAAACCACTAAATGTATTAACCTAGAAACCAGGTTGGACACCTGTATTACAGATTTTTAAATCCAGTTTTGAGGACTGAATCCAAAAATGATTAAAACGCAACGTTTGTATCTCGGGATACCGAAATGTTTTGATCGTATAACATTTATATTATGTCTCTTTGCTTTTTCATATATCAATTATTTAGTTTATATAACTTCATACAGCTGATTTTACAAATTGATTGATTTATAGATTGATTGACTAATTTTTTCGTACTCTTTTTTAAAACCAATTAGCAACGATACTTGTAATTGAAAAACCAAAAAAAGTAAATTAATTTCCAGAGGTCACAGAATTTGGCCATCGCCCCACCATGAAACCATTCACTGTGATAGATCTTATACAAAGCACATAAACTGTTAGGAGGCATTGAGTCCGATTTTACCACTTATTCAGCATCGGATATATTTTGACAAAAATTTAAAAATCTGAATCAATTTTTTTTTTTTTTTTGCAAACTGCGTATTTTTGTCTACTCCCGGCGGATACACTTCTATATTTTTCCATATATATATGTATCCATATATATTTTTCCTCATTATAGAATGGAAATCTGGGATATCTGGATTCTAATTTTCAGGAAAATTTGAAAACGATTATTGAGAAAGTAATTTTGTCACCAAGTGTATGCAAAAATGTGAAATCCTTTGGGTGTTCTAGTTGGGCAGTTAGTTCAAAAGTGCAAAAGCATTAGTTTGTTGCACAGTGTTACCCGTAGCATCAATGCTACACTGTTTAGGTTCAGTGGCTACGTGATTTAGTTTGTGTGATTTTTTTAAACAGTGGCAAGCAAATAATTTTCTCGGAATTGTATCACTAAAATAAGTTTAGAGGCATTCTTTTGGACTCACCCAGTGGGACCTTCAGTTTAACGACGATTCCGAATATTATTTCCAAAAATATTTACTAGACTTGTCGATTACTGCCTACTCGAAGTCTTCGTTAGACACATCAACGTAACCGTCGCTCAAACGATTACAGATGGTTATATTGGGCTTCCAACCCATGATAATCTGCATGATAGTCGCGTGCTCTAATCAGCAAGGCCTACTCATAAGAATAATGTATGTACTTTACTTTTCTTTCTATTAAACATATGTAAAACTGCGACATCGTTTACGCTTTGTTTGATGAAATGTACACCGTTAGGGTGCGTTTCATTTTGGATTACGGTAATCACCTGCATTGCAGGGGTTTTCAAAAGGCCCAAGGTCAGGCCTCGTATTGGAAAACGCTCTTCATTTCAAACATAACCAATATGCACTGCCATTCAAGGGATGTTGCTGGTTTTAATACGTTTTTAGAATTGCTTCACAAAAACTGTACAAAGTAATTAAAATTCAATTATATCGAATGAAATAATTAAGATTTATGCATTTTTTATCCGCTAGCTTGTTCGTTTGTTTTTTTGACTTTCAAAAGATGAGATATTCGTGAAAAAAATGTTTTTCGTTGTTCGGAAATATTGCAAAAATGTTAATAAGTGAAGGCAAATAAATACAAAATCCAAAAACCTGTGTAGGGTCAGGGTACAGCTATTTAAAATTAGACATCATTAAAATGTCATTAAAATAATGAGTTTTAGTTTCATGAAACAAAAATTGTGTAATATCACAAAGATTGTTTTTAATTTGTTTCGGATAACAGCATTGTATGATTATTCAATAGCTTTTTCTTTTTTGGCATATTAACTGAAGTTGAAGAAATGCAGCATAATTATATGTAATCGTTACTGTTGAAATGCAATGCTTGACGCGTATTAAAATATACAGTTTTGAAACGAAATATGTTTCATACTGTGCATAACAAATATCATTAGTGCCACTGATTCACTACATTCAAGAGATATGCTGTAACATTTTGTGGTTCATCTCAAAAAAAAGAAAAAAAAAATGCCAGTCATTTGCTGCATGCTGAAGAGAATATATATCAATAATCATTTTTCAGTACAAATTACTATTGGGACCCTTTGGGTACGTACTGCATATTAAATACCCAAACAAAAATGACTTTCACAAGGGGTGAATGTTTGGTAATATCTTGTGTTTGGACACCAGAAAAATAAGCTGCGACATGTTTTATTACATTTTACTATAAATATACATAATATGTTCGTATTGAAATTGTGCCAAGGCTCATACTATGCGTGAATTAAAGGACCGCTCAAAACTCCCCAGTAATTTGGCGCTTCAATTACTTATAACTGCCACAGAAATACGGAAATAGTAACGATTCTCGAGAAAATCAAAACGATTTGTATTACAATAGAACAAATATGATCGCTTTTCTTTGCACATCATAATTTAAAACAAAAAAAAAACTTGGCGAAAATGTCTGTATGTGTTTGTAAAAGCTACTGTTGTTGTTATATTTTTTATATTTCGTTTATAAAATTATATTAGTACTCGATAGTACGAGGACTAAAGGTGTACTATAACGACAATGACAACTTTCATAAACACGTACAGACATTTTCGACCATTTTTTCTTTTAAATTATGATATCTTAAGAAAATCGACCATATTCGTTTGACTGTAATATAAATTTGTGTTTTATACTTTATATGGACCGTATTTGATTAATGATTATGGTTTTACAGTTAACAATACAGATATATGATTACTGGCTTTTTGAGGGCATGAACGATAATGGTCTTGCGTTTGCAGATGTATAATTACCGATTTTGTGATTTCAGCCAGATGGTGTGACATGTCGTATATCTCGTGACACATATTGAGACAAACGTTCAATGGTCTCCACAAAACAAGAACGGATGTTGTTAACTGTCTACCAAAATCATGCGAAATAATACATTATTTTCTTTAGAATTAAATAGTCATTGGTTTACCCCAATAAAAATATAACGTTGTAGAAACTAGTTTTTAAAAAAAATTCGCAGGAAGCCATATTCTCCATCATGATAGCTAGCATATGGCATATGCATATACTATTATTTGATCGTTGTTACTTTCATTCATTTCACTTAATATTTTGATGAAATATATTCGACCTAAATAAAAGTCTGCCCAACATTGATAGACATAAGTCAGTTGTCGCAATATTACTTTGTTTCAGCAACTTCTGTATTTGGGAAATTTTACATTCCATCAGCCAATGGAATACAAAACGCTATCATAATTTCCATTGGATTTTTTATCTAGGATGACTTTTGGTTGAATTGAACATCGTCTAAATTTCATATAACAAACAAAATGGTGTTCCTTTTTCTAGAGTGCACGTTTACTTGCCATTGCAGATGCTGAGTATGTATCTTTGGTCGTTTGCCAGCAGTTTATCCTAGGATGTTCGTTTAAATATGAGGAAGTACGTTTAAATATGAGAAAGTACGTTCAAACTTAATGGGCTTTTAAATAATTGCATTAGCAAGCTGTATTAAAAACAGAAATAATTTTCACATTCCAGCAACTTAAATCCATGTTCTATCTTTCTCTTACATACATGTGATTTTTGAATATCCACATTCTGACATATGACAAAAGAAATATTCGTATGCAATTAGATTTTGAACAGTACTCAATTGCTGAACTAGGTTCATAACAGAAAAAGTTAAAAGTTTAAAAAGTCAAATCAAAAATTAACAAAAAATGTGGTTCTTTGGCCTGTTTTCCACCGAAGTAGCGCAAAATTGCAAAAAAATAATATAGCAAGACAATCGTATGTTGTCGTAGTAGGAACAAAGTTAACTTTACTAAAGGGTGTCCCAACAAGAACTCAAGATTTAAATTTGCCGCCATTCGAAGTGTCATTGTTTGACATTTGAACAATTGTTATTGTTCGCTAGTAGAAGGTACGAGGTTAGTAAAAATGGAGCGCTACACGAATGAACAACGCATTCTCATTGTGAAATTGTTTTACCAAAATGGTGAAAGTTTTGCGGCTACAGTTTGCAAATTGGATCAATTTGGGGTCACAATAATCGTCTAAACGAGTCAACTGTAAAGAGATAAATGGATAAATTTGACAAACCTGGGTCTGTTAGCGATATAAAGACAACAACGCGCATTCGACCAGGTCGATTGACCGAAAATGTCGCAGCTGTGCGTAATGATGTCGCCCAAACTCCATCCACCTCAATTCGACACCGAGCTCAGCAAATTGGTGTCTCCAAATCCACTATGCAGCGAATTTTGACGAAAGATTTGCATCTTCATGCATACAAAGTTCAATTGACTCAGGAACTGAAGCCGGCTGACCATGGACAGCGAGGGGAGTTCGTTAATTTGGTAGTGGAGAGACAACATGAAAATGCTGATTTTGCCGATAAAATCATCTTCAGTGACGAGGCCCATCATTTCTGTCTGTCATCTTGATGGCTTCGTTAATAGGCAGAATTGTAGCATTTGGGGGAGGAAAATCCTCGAGTGATTCACGAGAAGCAAATGCATCCTCAACGTGTCACTGTGTGGTGTGGATTTTGGGCCGGAGGAATCATTGGACCTTTTTTTTATGAAAATGAGACATGTCAAGCGCAAATAATCAATGGTTTCGCTATCGTGAAATGATAACCAGTATTTTCGTGTCTAGAGTTAAAGAAATGAATGTGGAGGGCATGTGGTTTTAACAAGACGGCGCCACATGTCATACAACCAGAGAAACAATTCAATTGCTGCATCAGTCATTTAAATATTGCGTTCTTGTTGGGACACCCTTTACAATGGGCAAAACCGTCATGAAGTAGTCGTAGTTTATATTTGTATCGGTTTGTCTTGCTTTCACTAGTCCTGCAACCTTTATAATAAAATATATTTTATTTCAAAAGTGTTGTAATGCAATCTAAGCGATAGACAAAGAACAACAAAGCTGCGAGTGTTAATGTCCTGTGGTTATCAACATTTAAAACAGGCTGGTGGTGAACTTGATTGAAATCTAAGCTTATTTTTTTCTGCGCTCCAGAAAGCCGATAAATTTGCCTGTATCACCTTTCCAGATTTCAGTTTTTTAAACATCGTTCATAATGTTCTATTGAGTGTGGACTAAAGACTAAATGTGAAAGACTAAATCTGCTCTGATTTGCTCTGATTGGACCTTATCAGATTTTAGACCTTGTAAATCTACTATTCATCAGATCTTCAAGCTACACTAATATTGGGGTAAACCCAGGAAATATAGATCGACAAGCATCATCTCTTTGCTGATTACAAAACTGCCTGACAAAGAAATTGCATAAAGTTAAAGTCGAGTTGGTACCACCTTTTGAAAAAATCTATATTGTAATCGTACAAGTTTATAATATAGGCAGTTTATTTGATGCTAAGATCAAGCATTGAGAATCAGTCAACAAAAGTGAATCTGCCGGTACAAAAACAATTTATTTCGTTGTTTCGACAAACAATAGGTTTATTCGTTTAGGGAGCTACATAAACGTCGAAAACTGCAACTGTGAAGTGGAAATTGGACTCAACTGGCTCGGACCAGCAGTAATGCCAACATGGAAACTAGGAGAAAAACACTTCTTGGAAGTAGATGGCACTATGGGCATGAGTAACGACAAAAATCTGCCTGTGCCAGATAGTTGACCTGCTTCTTTTGCTTTTCCGCGAAAAATCCTGGTATGTAACGCAAGCGGATGAGTCAGTTCTGAAAATATTCGGGATAATACACTCCGTAAAATATATAAATCATCATCGTTAACAGAGAGTATCGGCATTGTAGGAATCAGGAGCTGTGGGATCAGCATATCGGCATCGATGGGTGCAGGCATATCAGGATTCAGCGATTGAGTTGGTTGGGCCGTGTTGTGCGAATGGGCCAAAACTCTTCATTATGAACAGTAGTCAACAACGAACTGTGTGATTTACAGAACAGAAAGAAGGTGACCGATGGAGAAACCATACTTTTGAAGCACTTTTAAACTTTGAGGCGAGGAATTGAAGAAGGAACTCATAAGAATATAATGCAGCAATTTCCAACATTGTACAGAATCTGCTCATTACCGTGACTCTTCACGAAGGAGAATTTAAATTATAAGCGCATATTAAGTTGAGTACTTGACAACATGCGTCACCCAAGTGACCAACGCAATCTCGTCTAAAATACTGATATGGCGAGGATTTTTAAGTGTGTTATATATATATATATATCTTATTTAAATTATTAAATTATCATTTAAACTATAAATATCCTATTTAAAACTAATTTTTTTATAATTACTTATGAACAATGGAGTGCGTGGTATAAAGAGCCCCATTTCTATTGTTTTACTTTGAAAATTGTATAAATTATGTACGTCACGTCTTCTGTGAGTGACTTTTCCTTAATAAAAGAGTTATTGTTCATGAGATAAACAGAAATAAACGATCTTTTTGTGGCAATTATACTCAACACGAATCTTAAATGAAGTGAAATGAATTGTTTGTAGAATATCTTTTTTGCCGAACTATGCAGCAGATTTTCCAATATCTTATGTAAAAATCTTTATTCTCAATTTGAAGTGTTCGTAAACAAACTCTAGACATACGAGGCGTGTTCAAAAAAGGCGAATTTTCAAATTTCGTGGCTACGTACATTCGACTTCCGATTATTTTTTTTTTATGTTGGTACACTCATCTCGAAGATATGTTGGCGATTTTATCCATACAGCATGTTAAGTTTGTTTGCGAGAGGCATGAAAAAGACAAGTGTTTTGCGTGTTCGGTGATTTTCTGCTATCGAAAAATGGATCAAAGAAGTTGCATCTAATTTTGTTGTAAAAATTGAATTTATTGCTCAAAAAAATTTGAAATGTTAACAGTGGCATATGGTGAGAGTATTCTGAGCCAAAAAAATGTTTGCAATTGGTACAAGCTGTTCACAGAAGGTCGAGAAGATGTGAATGACGACGCTTGCTCTGGACGCGCCCTCCAACAATCGATGAAAATGTTGAGAAAGTGAAGAAAATTGTTATGGAGAATCGTCGAATCACAATTAGAGAAGTTGCCGAGAATGTCGACATATTCAGGTACGTTCCAAAAAAGTAGTAGAATTAAAGTAAAATATGATTTGAAAAGTTAACATTTTTTTTTGATGTTCTGCAAGTGAAGCGGTTTGTTGTTTCATTTTCTCATATGAAATGAAGTTCGAAAACAGAAATAGTAGACAGATGATATTGACCTGAAAATAAAATTTATTTATTGAAACTACTATTTGGGATTTTTTTTTGCATAAAATTAAACGATAAATAAATAATAAGGATAAATAAATACTGAATGCGATGTTAGTGTCCACTAAATACCAAACCAATAAATACGCAAGAGCAAAATTACAAAGGCGGATTTTGCGGGATCACTCAAATCCTCTGGATATGGATTATGTAATCAAGCGTTATATTTATTATTACTATTCTTTATAGATTTGTGATTATAACATGGTTGTAAAAGCGATCGATGGCTGCCAACCCGGTTGTAGTCACGATTCTCTAGTACTCGTTGCTGTGACAACGGCGACCATTGCTATTTAATTCGACGGTAAATTTAGTTCGACCGTTACTATTTAATTCGACAATTCTTCTAATTTTTACGAATCCCTTTGCCAGGTCTGGATTGCTTTGCATAAAACGTAGCATTATTGCATCCTGCGTAATATTCTTGTGTTTTCCCTTCAAACAAAGAACATTTTTATTTAACCAAAGGAATCTGAAAACTTGTATTTATTATACTTACATGTTTACCTGCAAAAATTTTTGCTTCACAATAAAATTTCAAAGTATTTTTAAACCACTTCTTTTTGCCTAAAAGTAGTTTCTAGAACAATGCAATTCACTACGTATTGATGTTCGAATAACTCACATAACTCTCAAGTGTCAAATTGAAGTGATTACAAACTACTTTTACTTCAAAGTAGAATCTGGAACATACCTGATTGGTTGGCTCATGCCATCCAGAATTGCTGAATTTTGACCAAAAATAACGTCGCACGGGCATCGCTCAGGAATTGTTGAACGACGTCAATGATGATCCAGATTTGCTTAATAGGGTCATAACTGGTGACGAATCATGGGTATATGTTTATGACATTGAAGCAAAAGCCCAATCGTCCCAATGGAAGAGTCCAAGAGAGCCAAGACCAAAAAAAGCAAGCCAAGTTCGATGTCAAGGTATGCTCACTGTTTTCTTCGATTACCATGGCGTAGTGCATCAGAAATTCTTACCGGAAGTTGGTACGGTAAATAAGGAGTATTACCTTGAAGTTATGCGCCGTTTGCGTGAAGCAGTACGAAAAAAAACGCCCGGAGTTGTGGGGGAAAAAATTCATGGCTTTTGCATCATGATAATGCACCTGTTCCCAAGATTGAAGAAACCCATGAAAGGACGGCATATTGCGACGATTGAGGAGATAAAAACCGAATCGCTGAGAGAGTTTAATGACATAGCAAAAAGTGCATATCAGAACTGCTTTGAGGATTGGAAAAAACGCTGGCACAAGTATATTATATCTGAGGGGGATTACTTTGAAGGAGGTAAAAAAGAAATTGATGAATAAATAATAAATACATATATATTCATTATTATATATATATAATAAATAAATGTAAGTAAATATATATATGAATGTTTGAATTAAATTAAAATTAACTTGTGCGCAAGTACAATTATTAGTTTTTCATCTTCTATTTACCATGATATGTTTTGGCAAATATATTATAATATTGTCCAACTTGTAATCCGTTACTAGATATAGAAAATGCAAGTCATCGTGAATTATTTTCGCTTGTTCAATGGTTGGAGTAAATATTCATCAACTTTTTACAGTGTTTCAAAGATGAACTTGAATGTTGGCACTTCTGTGATATTGCAAAAATTGTATTTTTTCTATTTATGTTACATTTTGCCTTTGAGAAGGCACTGTGCCAATATTCAATAAATAATATGTTGCTCCACTCCTAAAAGATTCAAAACTTCCTTACCAATTTGGTAACCTTCTTCTTCATCTTCAGAAGATTTCAAGCTGTCTTGAAATATGCTACACAAAATGGGGCCTAACTTTAGAATCTGAATGGTATCTTACCAAAATTCCGAATTGAAATCACTTTTGCCGATTTTTCAAAGTCAAGAATTGTATGATGGACCTAGAATTGTATGATCCAGCTGTGAATGAGAATTTCCTTACTTAAAGATAAGTTAAAAATGTATGTTAGAGGAAACGTTAAAGAATAAATACACTTTTTCAATATGTGGGCATCGGACTTAAAATGATTTTAAATATAATATATGGGTTAAATCGGTATGAGTGGTACTAGATTTTTTTGATTTTTGAATGTAATTTACAATTGTAAATTGTGCACGTTTGCATGTAGAACTGCTGAAAGACAAAAAATTAAATGACAGAAAATCCCTTAAACGATTCAGGAGAACATGAAAACGTGAACTATTTGAACAGTCTGCAAACAATGCATTAATATTACAGTATGATTCTGAAAAACGTACCGTCATTTAGGCAATGTATTTTAAGACATTTGTTCATCTTTTTATTCTTAATAGTCGTGTTGTTGAATTTTTGTATTTTAAGGCCGGATAAACCCACGCACGCTGTACAAGTCGGACATTTCGGAAAGAGAATTAATAATCAAGTTTACCAAAATAACTCTTAAAACAGAGGTCGAATGTACAAACTTACGGTATTAAATCTATTAGAAAATAACATAACTTCAGTTCTTCGTACAAATACATTGCCTTTTCATGGTCGATACTTAATGAGCTGCAAAATTTTAGCAATTTTCATATATGAGTACGTGGTTTTTGCGTTTTAAAGAGGGGAAAACAAAACGAAAACCAACAAAAGAGGCTGGCTGTGTATGCACTAAGGCAAGTCAATGACCTCAGTGTAAAAGCTTTCAGTTTAACAACCATCCGCCGCCTGTGAAGGCGAATCATCAACAAATTTTAACTCTAAAAAAATGTTGCTGTTAATCGCATCAAGATGCAATCTTCATAATAATCCCTGACAGTGGGAAGTAATGGAAAATTTATGGAAATATTACCTCTTTATAAGCCATTGTTTGCGAGCAGACGTGTGACAAATGCATTTGGGAAGACACATGTTTTCCGTTCGCTTCATATTTAATATATTAATTTTATATTCAGCCATCATTATATTGTTTTGCTAGGGACGGTGTATTAGCGAATTAAATGCCGCAGAAGCTATTTTTATTTTATAAACATATATCAGAAAACAATAAAAACCAAGTGTCTGCTGCTGGTGTCTTGGCGGTCTTGGTATGAGTTGTTGAATATGTCATTGATATCATCATCATTTGCCAAAAATAGTTACTTCATTTGGGTTTGGCAGGGGTGCATTACGTGCCACGCAAAATACTTTTTAAACGATTATATGAAAAACGTGTCTTCATAAAGCGTAAAAACAAATCTATCGCATCGAAGATGTATAAAGTAATGTCAGGCATTGCCAATTGTGGCAGGTAATTAATTGCTTTTGCATTAAAAACAAATACTAAGGTTGAATTCGAACACAGATTACATGATTTGAATTATTATTTAAATATAAATTGCATAAATATTTATTCTTTAGAACTAGATTTCTGATCCAACACAATGTTTTGAATTTAAATTAATGGCTGTTGATTAAGATGACATCAGTAGAGCAGCATTAAGTTTACTCACTCAAGTCAATTTTTCATTAAGTATGTCCTAAAAATTTGGAGGCTATTAGAATTATTTTAAAATGCATAAGTTATCGCGAGCAATGCGAATGAATTTTATATTTTGTGTAACGGCCTGAACCGACCACATATTTATAATTATCCCGTTAAAACCATTTCAATGTTTCTTACCTTTTTTAAATCTCCTGTAATTTCGGTTTGAAAATGTATCACTGATTTATATTTGATAGAATGTTTCATTGCATAGAAACTTTATTCAATAATTCAATTTTATCGGGAAATCGTTATTTTATTACCACGTAAACTAATTGCTACTTATGTTTATTTTATTTATAGTTTTCAATTTCGTCATCCGATTTTTCGAGTGAGACGAGTGAATTACTATTCAAAGTAGTTCCATAAAAAAAAAGACTAATTTACCGGTCCGAAAAATGAAATTAAATGTTCACTGAATTGTTCTCGTCAGAAGGCCATAATTTAGTGTGTACTGTGGGGAAAAAGCCTCTAAATGCATCACCCTACACATATTGATGAAACTTAGGTGCTTCTGCAATAGCATGTGAGATTTAAATTTTACTAACAATGGTCGCAGTACATAAAGACAATTCTTGCATCCTGATAGCTTCGATGCAGTACGAAGAACCACCGTTGTCAATATCTCATGCCAACTTTTTCTGAATGTAAAACCTGTTTTTTCTATCACAGAATGTTGTGTTAAAGAAATTGCAGAAATCTAAACAAGCGCCGAGGTAGCAACATTCAGAAGCTGTTAACTTGAAAACGGGAGGATAGGGTTCCAAGGATAAGTGTTCAGTTTTGAAGAGTTTTACACGGATTTATCGGTGGAACACACAGTATCTATTTGGATCATAGATTTATAATTGTTATCGATTTAGAAAAATGTTAATGTCTATTACTGAGTTAATTTTCCAACGAATACAACACTAAAGCTTCAAAGGTTCCCGTTGATTTCGGTTAAGAATAAGCGAATATTTTTTAGCTTGTAGATTGTTGTTTACTTGGTGGTAAAAATGATATTAAAAGGTTGAAAACAAACACAAAAAAACATTTAAATTGTGTTCAAGACAGTAATAAATCCTCGAATATCATATTTATACAGGGTGTCCGTCGGGAAAGTATACTACTTTGTTTGTTTATAATTTTTGATTAAATGAAAGGGAATGGAGCTTATATTGATAACTGTTTTATTTAATGTCGGCAATTATGTATGGAATACAATATCAGACAAATTTCCGCCTCTGTTAGTCTCACAAACGCGAGCCCTTTTGAGCACATTTTTCATTACATTCTAACACATTTCACGCGGTATTTCATTACCTATATTTACATCACGAATATTTTGTTAGAGTTGCTCAAGCGTTTCTGGTTTGTTTGCATAAACCTTGCTTTTCAGATGTCCCAATCAATATCATCATTTCTTGAAATATCTTGTTGTGGAAAGAGGTCTCGCAGTAATTCCATTGTAATCCTGGCTGTATGCGATGTGACACCGTCTTGATGATAGCACATGTTAATGAAGCCCAAAGAATGCAGTTGTCGTGGCGTTAAAAAGTTTTCAATCATATCACGATATCGCTCCTCATTGACAGTTACCATTACGCCGTTTTCAGTTTCAAAGAAGTAAGGTCCAATGATTCTTCCTGACCAAATTGCACACCAGGTTGTCATGTGGTGGATGCGAAAGTGACTGATGGATAATTTGAGGGTTATACATTGCCCAGAAC
>JAHXMU010000719.1:254576-286281 GCA_019455685.1 Philornis downsi | reverse complement strand
GCGGTGTCGTTGCCAGCATCCCATAATTGTCGCCAAATCACAGAAAATTGGCCAAAAAGAAAACCGGGTTGCATGTCTCGGGCGATAGCCCTAACATCCGAAATTTATTTCGTTTAGCAGCCCATGCTCGCCGCTTAAAGCTCATCAAGCAATTATGAGTGATAATCGCCAGGCGGCAGAGACACGGACCTACGGTCGGCGGTAAATGCTTTCTCGCTGCTGCACAATTTATTTTCACATCAAATTGTAATTTGGTTCGGCAGCGTAAGGCCACTTTGGGGCCACTTATACAGAAATTATGTTGATTAATGTCGCGCAAACATGTCATTCGCTCGTTTCGCCAAATCATTAGCATTCGATGATACCCCAACACAGTGAGTGACGGAGTGAATGTATGACTCGGTAGGACTGTGATGAGAAGACATCATCATCATCATTGTTCAGATTATGCAAGGATGCCACAACAACACACGCTATGCTCTTGAAGCATCCCTTTCGATTGTGCATTCAAACATGACCCAAGATCACTATGTGGATTTTAAATTTTTGCTTAGTTTGAATAGCCAAAACCCGAGTCTTACAAGGGAACTGAAATGAACCCACATATGTCCGCAGTAAAACTCACTTAAAGCATTTGCACCTTAGGAAGACTTTATATCGTTTTTGGTCGTAACGATCAAGTTTAAATTTAGCATTTTATTAAGTTGCGCAGACAACGCCACCGTCGCTATCACAACCTTCACCTCCCTCTTAAAACGACAATCAGTGCTATCAACCTGATATCCACGCATGTGCAGCATTCACATCATTTGGGTTATGGTGTTAGAAACATTTAGTGAGAGCACCTGGCACCGCCGCCACCGCAAACACCTTTGCACCACTTGCTCACAGAAGAGAAGAGCCACATCTTCCGATTGGCATTCATTGTTCATCGTCTGTCAATTGCTTTTCCGTTTCTCTATAATATATGCAAACTTCATTGACTATTGTGTTCCTAGACGGTTGATGATTACACCATAATCCATGAATTGGCAACATGATTGGCAATCGAGGTTCTGGGATAGAAGTTTCCTTGCTCCTTCGTCTACTTACAACGCATATGCGAAATTATTTTAGCGAAATATCATTACTTACTATGGCCATATGCAGCCAGAATGGCAATCGGAGAATACAATATTTCATATTGCAAGCAAACATTCGATCGTAAAATCTTCAGTTGCCTCTCAAGGGTGTGAGATAGTCCCGAGGGGATCTCTTTATGGTTTATGCAATAATATGTTATGTTTTGCGTATATCCTGGGGCCATTGAATTAAGTTCGACTAAAATCTAATGCCAGACAAGTACCAGATGGAAAGAAGGGTACTTGGAGTGTAGTATTTATAAAATTCTTTCAACACCTGTGTTGGCATGACTGCTTCGAACATTCACAAAGTTTTAGAATGTAAACCGATAGACTTAATCATGTATTCAAATTTTTAATTTATTCATACTTACAAGCCAATGCATAAATTGACGATAAACTACGGCAGGGTTGTTTGGCATGGAGATTTGTCTTGTAAACAATGTCCGTGTTTTGTGAGCCGTTCGTAGTTTTTCTTCAAAAGAGAGCCAGTTGCTCTTGTCTCTTTCAGAAAGAGCCAGGTTAAAAAGGCGATTGAGCTGTGTGCAACTCGCAAAATTCGAAACCTGCTACAACAGGTTTGAATGTCGGCGATTCTGGATCATGATCAGCACTTTATGTAATTACATGTTTTATATTCGACATGTTATCGAGGTGACTGTGGCCATTGTATTTCAGATTTCAGCACTCTGACAGACATCTGTCCTAAAATTCAGATCATAAATATTTGAGCTATGCTTGATTTTGTACGACGCGATGTTGGCTATTTTTACAAAGTGCGATTTTGTTGAGCAAATAAGTTAAGATAAATGTTGTTTGCAAAATGGATCGTCTGCTGCGGAAACGTTTGAAATATTGCAGAAGGCCTTCGGTGAGCAGTCATCGACAAGAATTATTTACAAGTGCCAGAAACAATTTTAAAGTGCATTTTGCGCCTCAAGCGTGTCAAATTTCGATTGTTACAAAAAATAAAACATACATATTTTTTTAAAGAATTGACGCGTTAAAATCTGTTATAATTCGAACACAAATGGCCAGTTAGGTGAATATCGGGACAAAAGTGCAGACGATTTTTTTGATTATCGTGACATTATGTGTTACGAGTTCCTTCTTGGTTTTTGCACCATCTCACAGTGGCTGTATTGGTTCTTCCCGACTTTTTCGACAAAATTCAACTAATACCCCGTTACCCCTGGCAAATAGAGAGGGGAGCTTTAAGCACAGCGTGACTTCTAACTTTTTCCTAAATTAAAAATACTGCTAAGGGAACATCGTTTTGAGTCCATTGAAGACATTAGTATTGCAGTAAAAGATTGATATATGTGTATTCTGTTAGAAGGAGAAATGAAGGTGATGAAAAATATTTGAACGCATAAAAAAATATTTTTTCACCCTCAGCTTAGAAATTAGAAGGTTATTGCTGGCAGGCGGGTTTTAAGCAATATCCCTCTTTTAACAGACAAAAATCTAGCTGTGCTAGACACTAATCCTACATGCATTGCGGTATACAGCAGTAAAGTTGGACAGGCGCTAAAACTTCAGCCAGGAGGAAGCTTGTACACCCATGACCATGAATTGGAGTCCGCAGAGTCATGGACGATGTAGGTATTCATTGAATGATAAGCGGGTGTGGCGACAACTTTCATTAATAACATGCATTCATTGGAATTGTGGAAATTTTGTGGAATTTTTCACTAACCAAGCTCTCAATTAAAGCGGTGCCTTTAGCACGTTGCTATAGTCGTCCGATCTTGTAGGCAATCGACGGTTATAGCCGTCGTGCACATTTTAATCAATAAAAAAGGAACAGCGCTAGTACGGAGTGCACGGAGTTATTGAGTAATACATCGGGAAAAAGGTGTAGCATGCCAGACAGCATATTTATTGCCTTTTTATGCGTCTTCTCATGCTTTGCCGCAACATTTGGATATGACGAAACATTTAGACATCTAACCAACTTAAAAAATGTGTTTCTGAACACGATCGTCGAATTAAAAGTGTACGGTAACGTGTTAAAAAACATTTGAATTAGGATAATTCTTTCTCGTATCTGCCAATTCCGACTTTACACTGGTTTTAATAATGTTTAGGAAATATGCCAAAAAATTCAAAACTTTGTAGAGGTGAGCTCTTAAAATATTTGCACTTGTGATTCTTTATCATCGCACATGATAACATTGGCATATTTATAAATAAAATGATTAAGGATCGTCTTCGTCGACACAAGAATTTTCATAGATATTTGATGAAAAGTTCTAAATTATATTTAAAAAAAAAAAAAAAGTGAACAATGAACAAAAGTGAACGGATAACATTTTATTAGCCGAACCAATGGTTCAAAACAGGGCCGAACCATATTGTTTAAAGCTCTGATAACATGCAATATTCTGCTCTCGGTAGCTATGCGAACAGTTAACCAAATTAACCAATATTTCTATTTCAGACTACCAACATTTATGTTAAAATTGTACCGAAATCGACCACCTGTTAATATAGCCAGTGACAGTGACAATCCCCCTTTAAAAGATTTACAAACAAAGTAATGTTGTCCGAAATGTTGGATATATAAAGATACTATTCTTCATAATGCAGTTAGTATAAATACACAAGTCATCAATTCCCTCCTGTCCTTGTGGAATTTGTCAAAATGACAATGGAAATATTTGTCGTCTCAAAGGATTATCCATCCAACACAATGTTCTCCTTATACTAGTACAGCAAACACAGTGTGGTCCAAATACCGTAAAATATGTCAGTAATAATTTCTCGGAAATATTTCGTATCAATTTTATCACATCTCACATTATTCATCAACAATCCATCATTGATCATTAGCCGAATTTCTCCGTCAGTGGTGGCGGGCAGGCGAGTGGAAGGAAAATTGAGATTTCGAAACCGTAACATAACAAAATACCTGGAATGCCAAAAACATGACTTTTCAAAAAAGTTTATACTACTTAAAATGTACATTCTTTGGATCAATCATTGAGAGATCATATTACAACGGCACAACGTATTGGACAAATTATGATTTTCGAGCCAAAGCGAAAGGAACAACATTGAGATACACAAAAATATGTCAAATTTAATCAGAGATAAGATCAAACACATCACATTCATTCCAGTCAGCCGGCCAGCCGGCCACGCTGCCAACCAGCCATCATCAATCCATCCATCGGACCGAAGGGATTGCGACAAATAGAACGACACATCAGAAATGACACAAAAATCAGAGCCTAAATGTCACTCGATAATAGACCATCGAATAGTGAACACAAGTGGGAGAAACAACTGAGCCATGGTCGTCGCAACAAGCCATAGATGGACGGCCAAGACGCTCTGGCCGTGTGCAACATAGAATCTACTTTTCGCTAATGAGTCCAAAAGACCATTAATTCTATTTTATTTTGTAAAGATGACGAAACGACCGAACGAGACAAAAACCAACAATTACCAAAAGACGTCATCAGTCAGATGGTTGGCTGGTCGGATGCATTGTGTTGTATTGGACAGATGGACGGACAGCATGGATGCGACAAGTATTAGAGGTCTTTGAAGTGAGCCTGGAAAATGTAGCCAAACACATATTTGACTTGGTTTTATTGGCAAACAACAAATAAAAAGAGACAATTCCGCGAATGGATTTTTATCATCGTTATTATGGTTTTACGTTTGAATAGATGCACAATGAGATACATACCACAAATATATATATATGTGTGTGTGTGTATGAATGTTGCAAGAATCGATGAATGGCTGCCCGCTTTGACTACAGACTGGCCTTTGAATGCTTTTCTCTGATCTGATGGATGTCGACGTGAATATGCCCGGAAAAGTACATCAAGAACTCCAACTGCTGCAGCAAAAAGAAAAACTAAAAGCGGCACATTATAGTCGCATAGCAAACGATGATAACGTGCGACTTGCAGTTCCAGGAACTTTTTAAATTGTGGTTAACTTCTTGCACTTGGTCCTATGGATTTCAACTTCTTTCCACTTCTTTTGTTAGAATATGTCAACTAACTATAACACAAATATATGCTCAGACAAAGCGTTATCTATGCTAAATGCAATAAAATTAACAGTTTATGAAGTGTGAGTGCACACTTGTAACAGGGCTATTGGAATATTAAGTCATTTTCCTCTTTACTTCCTATTTATGGAAGATCATAAAGTCGATGTTCGTATGTGGAGCATTTCTTACAGATTTTTAACGTTCTTTTCAGTTATTTGCCTAACATTGGGGTTCATTGAAATATGATCCGGCATCACTAAAATCCAAAATATAAAATGTCCACTTGATTCTTTTTCCAATGAAATATCCACGGAAGAACGTTATCAGCATTTTCCTCTAATCATTGCCATGCAAAAGTTTTCGTTTTTAAATCCACCAATTTCCGCCGCACCTCACTTTTAATTAAGGAATAAATGGTAGAACAAAAATATCGAAAAACTTTTACTTGTAAAGAGCTGAGTTAATTCATTGAATGGATAATTTTTTTCCTACTGGATCAATTTTGCCGTTTGTGATACTTCCAGCCTATAAAATCGTGTCGCTACATTTTTTGCTGAAAAAACCACCATATCCCTCAAATTACGCGTTCTAACTACTGCGAACGGACGTTGATGGCTCTCGTGTTCACTTTGAGCGGACACGATTACAAGGAACTATTCGTATGTTTACAGCAGTTCGAAAGTAAATTCTTTATAGAAATTGATACGATCTATTGAACAAATTTTAAAGAAATATAAAACGAACAATGCAAAGCATACTGGATCATGTAATTCCATGTGGACAATGACAATCAGAGAACGACTGTCTTCATTAATACCTCAATCAAAGAGGAATACAATATTTTCCAGATTCTTCATGATGGCAAGTTCCCATCAAAAGGATATCCAAGGATAGCTCAAGATGGAAACGAAAAAAAATCAAATATACAGTTCTGTTTGTAATAACGAGAAATAATCGTCTGAAACTCCGTAAAGCATATATTGAGGCCTACCAGCTCCAGCTAAGAGGTTAAAATATAGCATGAAAATGTCCCACAGGTAAAACCAAGTTAGGTTGGAAATTGAACAAAATTGATACAGAGACTATATGGATAATTTCACTAATATATTCACTATGGTAAAGTAATATCTAAAATGAAATAATTTTACTGAGACCGCTCCATCTGTAGACTGATGAGGTGTTTTCAAAAAAATAAGGCGAATTTTCATTTTTCTCCAAAAATATTTATTTATTCATCAATTTCTATTTTATCTCCTTCAAAGTAGTCTTCCTCCTATAATACACTTGTACCAGCGTTTTTTTTTTCCAATCCTCGAAACAGTTCTGATATCCACTTTTTAGTGTGTCCTTGAGCTCTCTCAGCGATTCGGTTTTTATCTCCTCAAACGTCGCAAAACTCCGTCCTTTCATGGGTCTCTTCAATCTTGGGAACAGGAAAAAATCGGAGGGGGTCAAATCTGGTGAATACAGTGGCTGAGGCATGATAACGGTTTTGTTTTTGGCCAAATAATCTCTCACAAGCAAAGATGAGTGAGCAGGTGCATTATCATGATGCAAAAGCCATGCATTTTTTTCCACAATTCCGGGCGTTTTTTCCGTACTGCTTCACGCAAACGGCGCATAACTGCAAGGCAATACTCCGTATTTAGCGTACGATCTTGTGGTAAAAATTCCTGATGCCCTGTGTCATGGCAATCGAAAAAGCAGTGAGCAAAACCTTGACGTTCGATCGAACTTAGCGTCCTTTTTTTGGTCTTGGCTCTGCTGGATTCTTAAAATTGGGACGATTGAGCTTTGGTTTCGATGTCATAACCATATACCCATGACTCGTCACCAGTTATGATTTTTTTAAGCAAATCTGGATCATCGTTGACGTCATTCAACAATTCCTGAGCGATGCTCATGCGACGTTGTTTTTGGTAAAAATTCAGCAATTTTGGAACGAACTTTGATGAAAATTCACCCACTTTTTTAAACACACCTCGTATTTTGAAAAATACTAAAAGATCTGAATTATCACTGACAAAATGGGCTAAATCAATGTATTATGTATGAAAGGAGGGTATTCTTGACACAACCACTTTCTTGGCTATGAGTCAGGACGTCATCAAAGACAAGTTTTAAGAAGTTCTATAAAGACCTGCAGCAGATATCGTGTCCACCAGAGAGCCAAACAAACGCAGAACGCTCAATAGACTACCTTCTGGATGTTACATTTTTGGCAGTATCAAATGATAATTTGATTGAGCCACAAGTCGTCAAAGTTAGTCCAGTGTTTTAGTATTTTTTCAGTATTATTTTTTTGCTAAATAAAATCAATAAACCATGTTAATTGGCCATGCAAACCGCCACAATTGTAAACGTAGTAATAGAAAAATGGTTAAAAAAAATTCATCGCAAACAAGGCAGTCTATATCATAAATATGAGATAAATAGGCGACTTTGACACACCCACTTATCTAACTATGAATCGGTACATCGCAAAAGACGTTATGGCCCGGAGTTACAAGTGCGAAAAATTAAGTCAGTAGAGGAAAACTTGCCCTTACGAGAACGAAATCCATCTTTGGAAAAAAGGGCCTTTTCAATATTTTGTTTGACATTTGGATTAACTTTCCGGTACTTGAAGGCAGTCTAATATGGTACCCAGTGAATTTTGTACACTTATATACATTTGCAATGGTGATCCCTAATTGTGGTTGCAACTATTGAAGAGTACTAAAAAATACCATGTTCTCAGGTCAATATATAAAGTATAAAGAAAGGGCATTTTGGGCACGACTTATCGGTACGCAGAGCATGATACTATGGACTGCAAATGCCATAAGTGGCAAATTTGGTCTGAAAGGAAAAAAAATCCACCATGGAAGGACTAAATTCACCTCTTGAAAAATTGCACTCTTTCTATACTTTTATAAACTTTGTACAATTAATTCCTTAATTAATTAATTAATTAAAAAAAATAAAAATACCAGTACATATAATTTTTATTGGTAATGTTCTAATTGTGGGGCCTGGTTTTAAAAATCCTTAATTTCGTTAGATAAATGAGCTAAGTGGATACATTGTATATGAAAAGAGGGTGCTTCTGACACGCCCATTTATTTTCTGGTGCTACCATACATCGACTACCGCACAATGGATTACAGGCGTTACAAGTTTACCCATTTCGCCTGTGAAAAAAAACTTGCCTAGGAAAATTTCCCAGGAAATCGTGGAGCAATTTCTCTACCTAGTCCTGCCATATGTTCTGTTACAAATATAAAACGCGATAAAAAGAAAACCAATATTCATATTGTATTCAAAATTATTTCTTTTATTAGAAGACAATATTGGTTATTAAAAAAAATTGTATTCACTCGAAATGGCCGCCTTTTGCTTTAACACAAGCTTTCAAACGGTGTGGCCATTGGGCTATAGCCGCACGTACGATTTCCATGGAGATTGAGAACGCTGCTCTGGTTAATGCTGTTTTAAGGCTTCCCAAATTTCTGTGGGGAGTCTTGCAAGCCATATTCTCCAATTCTGACCACAAAGCACAATCCAGTGGATTGAGATCTGGACTCCCTGATGGCCAATCTTCTGCTGCTATAAAGCCACTCCTGTGTGGTTTTAGCTTTGTGCGCAGGAGCAGAGTCCTGTTGGAAGATCCATCTACATCCATTGAAAAGGGTATTGGTCAAATCCTTCACAACACCCTCTAACACATCTTTTTGGTAAACCTTTGCACCAGTTTTTACGCCCGTTTCACAGAAATGGAGGGATGTGACACCATGGTGGGAGACCCCCCACCAAACCATTACGGAATAGGGATGATGGCCACGTTGAACCCTTGGAACAAATTTTTTCGCTTCCTTAGATGAAGTGGCTAAATCTTGTCATTTTGTTTGTTGAAAACTTCTTCCACGGTAAAAATTTTCTCATCCGTAAACAGAACGTTTTCATGGCCATTGTCCGCGTGCCACTGCAAAAGTCGCTTGCTTCTTTCCAGCCTAATTTTTTTTAGCTGAGGAATTAGAAGATGCCCCGTGGACCGACGATAGGCTTTCATATGCAGACCATCCCGAATCAGCCTAGACATGGATCTGGTTGATATATCCAATTCCTTGGACATGATTTTCTGCTTTCTAAGGGGATTTCTCCGAATTCTTTCACGCACTGCCTTTACTACCGCACTCGTACGGACAACGCGCGGGCGACATCTTTTTGGCCTGTCTTCTACTCCAGACAATTCGCCGAAGCGAGCAATAGCACGATAAACGAACATTCTTGATATTCCGAGTGGTTTTAGCAACTCGAAAATTTGGCCAGCACTCTTTCCGCACTTATGCAACGCTATTACGCCGACTCGATTCTCTTTAACGCCCCACTCCATGTTAATAGATTGCAAACTGAAACCAAACTGACTAGTATTCTTCACTAATCAGTGCATGTGTTCTGAAAAAAACGTTAACGGTTCTATTCCCGCAAGAAGTTTTGAACGATAAGCGCTGGAAATTGTGTAACAGAACATATGGCAGGACTATGTATAATGGAAACGACTAGCATCATTTCCAGGAAAACCCACATATTACTGGTTAAGCTGATTATATAGACACTGCCGCTCGAATACGACAAACCATTACTACAGTCTTCTTAAATATTGTGAAGGAAAAATAAAAGTACAGTCGGCGGTAAACGATCATTTCAAGTTATTGTTATTGTAGTTAATCATCTGAGAGTTGGGTAGGATTTTAAACTATAATTTTTTTCACATGTTCATTAGATAATTTCAGTAGTTTATTTACCATTAGGTTTCATATAGACAAATAGACTTCAGATCAGCTTTTTAAAAGCTATATTTCTTTTGTAAGGCGTCAATTGAAATTGGTGTTCCGTAAATGTATAGAATTTAAAAATTGTTTCCCAATATTGCCTTAAATAAAATTATCTGGACTCACGAAATGCTTTAGCATGATGCTACAAATTTTGGGACAGTCAATTTCTAATTAATTGCAAATCGTTTCTGGCAATACTATTCATGTATAGCATTTTACCTGATTAAATTGATTGTGATTAACTTAAGAATCTTGTAGCATTGTATAATACTTCAGGATCGAATTCTAGAAATGGAATAAACAGCAAAATGTCTAAAATTGTGTTATCATTAAATTGTAATTTAGGTAGAACAAATATGTAGTATAATAACTTAGTTAAATTGTTAGTTTAGTTTAAATTCTTAACTACTAAAACCTACATATATTTTCTATTTGGAAATAGAAAATAATTTGGAAATTTGGAAAATAATTATATCTATCCAAAATAAATAAATAAGAAAGAATTTACTTGTTTGCGATATTGCGTCAACGTTCAAAACTATGCTTTGAAGAGCTGAGTAAAGTATATAACCTGAACAAGCAAGTAAATAACGGATCCCACTCTCGACGAACCACTTCTACTATATGGGTCAAAAGTTCTGGTAATAGCTTACTTTTACCCAAAACTCGGCGAAAGAGTTTTTGGTAAAAGTAACAAACAAATTCCCTTGCATTTTATGAATGGGATATGGAATAGTTTCCTCCATTCAGTGAGCTTACACGCATTCTATTTTTAGACTCACTTAACTACACATACAGTTTGGCGAAGATTCTGAACGTCGTTGTTTGAAAAGCATTAGCATTACTCGACTAATCGAAGTGTTCATCAGACACATCGAGGTTACCCCCGCTCATATAATTATAGATGGCTGTATCGGGAATTAAATCCGCGATCATACGAACGATAGTCGTGTGTACTCAGCATTGCGCCATGGCCACTCACAAAAGGAAACAGTACTCCGCGAAATAAATAGCCGCATTATTACCAACCGGTATCAACAAGGAGTATCGATATCAAGGTGGTTAAACGCATAAAAATATACCAATCGCATCGCACCATATGGATGGCGCAGAAAGGAATAATCAAATCTCCACTACAAGGTCCAGGTTTTTGAGACATGAATTAGAGAAGGAGCAAAAAACCGAAATCCTTGGCTTTTAACCGAAAATCGGGTCGATTTAACTGCCATCTAAGTGAGTAAATTGCACAATTTAATATTGCACTGATGACTCAAGCGGTTACTTGCCAAGTCTCAATGACATATTGATGGTGCTTCAATGTATACCCAAAATGTATTTTCATGTTCCCTCGCACAAAGTGATGAGCATTTCTGGACTTTATCTCTCCAATAGCAAAGCAAAGTTTTAATTTTTATTTTTACCCAAATGTGCGACATTTTGTTTTCATTCTTTAAAACATTTAAGCCACTCAGTGCAATTGCTAACTGAGCCACAGCATTGGGAATTCATCTTAAGCTGTTGGCTGAGACCATCAACTGTATCGCTGATCGTGATCATGTAATGCCAACCCACGCACTCATTGGCAACGACAGAAAAACAGACAACAACGAGCGTACGTACGTATGAGTGCCTGCTCAATGCGATTGCTTCCTTTGTCGACGTCGCCAACCTCTTGGGCTGCGAACACAAAATGCCTTTGAGGTATTTTTCCATGGACACAGATGATGCAGCGATGCGCCTTTTTGTGGCTGGCATTGATTCCATCCTATGGCACTCTACTCGCTCACTGGAGTGGCTGGAGAAGCTGCGTCTTAAGAAGGAACATTGCAAAACTTTTTAAGTCAATTTAACATTTAAACATGTTATAAAACAGCATCTCAATGCCGGGTACAAAGTATGTGTACGATGAGTATGTACAACAGCCAACAATAAAAACAACAACATCTACGTATGTGCAACAGGCCATGTGCAACATACTCGGGCAACGCATAAGCATAATCACACCATTTTATTGTGTACGGTGATGATCTTGGATCCCAGATCCCCAGTGGAACCGAACGAAGGTGGTGGGTATGGGTTGACAACAACGTACGATTTCCAGCTGGCTGTTTATGTTGTTGCTGCTGCTGTTGCTATTGCTGTTGTTGTCGTTGTTACTTTTGTTGCTGTTGCAGGAAATTACAACAATTGCAACAACAAGGAGAGTGTGTCAACATGATTGCGACATTAAAAATAAACAGAACGTTCTGTTTCCTCCTTCTTTCTGCTCTTCCCCCCGCGGCAAGAGCCAGTCACAACTCCAGCCACTGGCTGAGCGCGTACTTGTCGCTGTGGCTGCTCCAGCATTCAATAGTTTGTCTTCTAAGCTTTGTAAAGGCTTTTGATGGATGCCGCATTGAATGCGGCACTGACAAAAAAAAGCCGAAAACCTGAAAATCCTGCAATTGCTTCAGTTCAGTTCAGCTCAGTTCGGTTCAGACATTCAATATGAATTTCAGCGGATGTGTAATGGCAATTTGAAATTGTGTTCTTTTCCTGCTGCTTGCTCCATTCTCCTTCCTCCTGTTGCGGCCTGGACATAATTCAATTTTCATGAAATATGATTTCAAATTTATTGAAAATTTTCATACTTTACATGTCTGTGGCAAAGTATCACCGATAAACATTTTGCCAGCCAGCGCAAGCTGATGATGGTGATGGTTGCCATGAATGGCTCTATAATTGATACAATTTAAAATTTATGAAGATGGCTGTAAATACCCGGCATTAGTTGCATTGCAACAGAGACGAGCAATCAAATCTACTGTGGAGATCTAGATTATAGATTAGGTGGAATGATGCGATTATCGTTGCTCGTTGCCTGGGGCAACTGGGAATCGGTGACATATTCAAGAATCATCAAAGGGGAATATCGAAGTACTCGTATATGGGAAAGAATTGTGAATATGAGATGATTGCATCAGTTTCAAATGAGCTGATATAAATGTTTGCGGCGAACAGTACAGGTTTTCCTACTTTCGTCTTTGTGTAGATTTCATAAACTTTGTGTTAATACGTGATTTTCTATCATTTACAGAGTGTGTATTAAATTGATCTAGTAGAGGAGCAAAGAGAACTGTCCGCCTATAGAATTTCTTTTATTTGGAAGGGCATCTAATAGTATCCGAAATATATTTGAATAACATTTGGGCGTCGAATTTTTGTATGATATTTACAAAACATTCCTAATGTGAGTGGATCATACACATTGCGTCTTATTGTTTAATCGATTAATCGATTGGCAATGTAGTATTGCTAAGGTGGTATGACATTTGGTCAATTATTAATGTACACATAAATCTTCTAATACTCGTTGAAAGTTCCGCGTTTCATGTAGCGTAGCCTCATATCATAACATAATGTACATATTTAGTTTACTCCGATAGCGACTACAATAGAAGTCATTATCTATTTATAGGACTCACTTTCAACTCACCTCACCAAGTTTTGCCATTGCGACAGAAATCTTAGTTCTTCCAGCGGAATTTTGGTCGTCTACTTTAGCATCACCTATCGATTTCGCTGTCAAAAACGTTTAACATTGACCGCTCTACATGACCCCGTCAGCGCGGCACTGACCCCGTCGTCGTTAACGATTTCCAACTTAAATAGCCAATAATTCCAATGGTGCCGGAACTCTCCGATATGCATGAGGGATCCATATTTTACACCGTATTTTGCTTCCGAATATTCCCACAATACATTCTTTTGCTTATGTCATAACCCAGGATTTTACGCTGTACATGAAGTTGTTGATACTGTTGATAAGTCCATAACAGCATCCTTATGCAAGCAATATTCCTCACCCGACTTCCAAGCTGACGTCTGCAGTCATTTTGACGCAAGAGCCAGGGCAGATGAATTCCCCCATCATCGTACTATACCGGTAGACTATTTGTTTGTCGAAACAAATAACTACTGAACAAAACAACCACTTTTGCTGACTTCCTCTCAATGGCTAAGAGGGCTGCAGGAATATCTCGCAGTTTTCTACCCACTATATTTATATCAACAGTGCACGCAAATTACATATGACTTTTATAGACATGGTACGACCAGTTCTCATGATAGTTTTTCCCTTAGTCATCTTTAAAATTATGTTGAGAACGTTGCATGATAGGCTGTCGCTTTATTTACAAACTCGTTTGATATATAAAGGCTCAAAAAGCTTTTCTCCCGTCTTTACTTTAGTCCTTGCGTCGATCAGTGCGTCTTACAAAGATGTTTTTATCAGCTTCTCGAAAAATCCAAACTCGGCTATAGCTTTGTTGTACCCAACTATGGGCGGATGGACAGTGCTTGTCACTAGTGGGCTTAAGCCGCATTGATAATTTCCTTGCATGTGACTGCTAAACGACTATTCCGCACGGTATTTGGTAAAAACACTTAGGTAACCTTTTCTAAATACAAGACATAATAAGGAATTCAGTCTACAATCAGTGGGTAAAGTAGTGTCAGCAGCTGATGCCTATCTCAAAAAGCTCTATAAACAGGCCACCAGCACTAGTCATGAGCCGTGCTACCGCTATTCTAACCTCTCAATCAATTGGTGCGATTTTTTCATTTGCGTTCTCTCTACAATTGATGCGCATCCTTTTGTTTTAGACTTTACCTCTACATCTGTACCTTTCCCTTATTCTCCAGCTATTTTTATAACTGTTTTGTGTGTTTAAAATGATGGTGTCATCCCTATTCTTCTCCTTATAACCTTCCCCTTACAATAGGCATGATAGCGTTGCCGTTTATGCAGCAGTCTTTTCTTCAAGTGTAATGCGATATTCTCTTTGATCCAAATGTGGTTTTTGTGAGAGTAGTCGTCGAATTTGTTTTAGGGCTTAACATTAATATAGTTGTATTCCAACGAAATCTAAAACCTTAAATTTTTGTGAATCTCCCAGTTCACGTTTTGTTCTTACACTACGACACAAACAAGGCTTGTCTGACCTATTCAAATTTACGGTGTTCCCATTCACTATTTTGTAACATAAATTATGGAATAATCAAATTCATTAAGAAAAGGAAGAAATAAACTTGCTAATTCAAAGACAAATTTAAAAATGTGATACTGTGCAATTATTTTGCTTTTAATTTTATAATATTTTAACTTCCGACTCCTTCTGCGACTCCAGCTTCTGTTCCGGTTCTCGGTCAATTTGCTGAGTTACGGTTACTGAACTCATCATATCAAAAGTCAAGGCAAAGGTGGACCAAATTGATTTCCAATGACATGTGGCTATAGTTTGTATACAAACTGAGGGGCTGACCAGAATATATTTAAACATTGGCCGGTCCTTGTCAGATTTTACAAGTTGCAGCATACCTCAATAATGAAAAATGTTTTCGAAATACAACCATGTCAGTTAACCAGTGTACAACGAATAAAAAAGGGATTCAAAAACTCGATAGAGGACAAAGATTTCCACCAGTCATGATGCACAAATATATAAATTTTATTCAGGTATTTGGAATCAACGGAGGCAATAGAATATTTGCATTCGTGTTTTGTCCATTGAACATTTGAAACTGACTATTGACTGAACACTATTTTACAGAAAACTGTACAGTTGGTCAGATTGTGTTTAGTTCGCATTAGTTGTAATTTGAAGGATAGAGATTGGCTACTGAAATTTTGAATCAACACTATTTTAGATTTTTTCGATTTTCTTCCACTAAAATTCCGCTAAATGGGAAAAATATGTTGTGTGATTTCTCTCTACACATGCTTTATCTTCACATATAGATTATAATACCAGGAAGTCAAATCTCCCTAATAGGATTTAGGACGAAGGTTCATACAAACCTGTTCATGCGATCGCAACTTCTCCCCCGATGCTTCATCATGATCTAATATTATGTGGCAGAGAAATTTGAGCCAAATTCCCCAATCTAAAATCTGTGTATATTCAAAAGATTTGATTGGAAAGATATAGCGCTTCGAAATGTTTTCCTTTGTATTGCTCAAAACAATAATGAAATAAAACAAAATTTTATTGAACTCCCCCATTTCAATATGTAATGCCATGTCCAAAAAACGATGAGAAACTCTATCAGTAGTGGGAATATCAAACGAAAATTGCCACAATTCCCAACAGTTATGTGACTCACAAATTTCAAGTTGATCTCCTAATTAAACTTTTCAAGACAAGAGGAATGACGACAATGAGGGAGCTGAGCATAGCGTAAAAATTGTAATTTGCAAATTATTCTGTAGTAACCTCGAATAAAGAAAATTAAAACTCAATAAGAAACACGGACAGTGATGTGGATCGACGAGTAAATGGGCAGACGGACTCGCACCTAAATGATTGTAATATCAATTTCTTTGGCTATCGTTATCTCTTTGGAGTTGAGTTTTGGGGGAATCTGTTCCATCTGCCGAATTATCGACGTGCAGACCGTATGATGAGCGTGATCACATCAAGCCGACCGGGATACTCGTACTCACTGCCCCTGCCGCTACCAACACCAACTATTACCGCGGCAACAACAACAACAAGAACAGCACAATCGCTGACCATCAATTCAGCTTTAACCACTTAAATGGCCAAAGAAATTGTTTGTATGAATTTTGAATTGAAGTTGACGACTCTTGAATGAATGCAGCAATTTAATGTTGCTGGTTTAAGCGCTTTTTTTTCGGCCGTTTCTGTTTCTGTGATTGAACTAATGACGAAAGACAGACAGGCAGTTGAATACTTCTTGGACAAATGGATGAATGAACGAACGGTCAGGCATTGGACTGAATGCAAGAATTCAATGGATGGATGGATGGATGGACGGACCGACAGACAGACGTGGGAAACAAAAGTATTTCAATTTCGCAGTCATTGCTCACAGAGCAACCAACAAATGAAAAAAAAAAAACAGAAACAAATTAAGACTAATTCAAGCAACCACCAGGTGAAAATATCTACTTCTTTCCGATTCCAACTGTTTAAGTCGTCTCTATCCATCTCTCCCTTCTCTGCTCCACAACAATTCCATTCAACAAATAGCAATTTAAATTTAGCATGAAAACGTTTTAAATTTTAATTTTACATTAACCGATCACAATCGCGCCATATCAGGCAGGGGGAGAATGCGTTGGAATATCTTTGCAGACACCACCACTCATCTGTGTTAGATATGGGAATGTACGGAATGTGCGAACCAGCCAAGTTGCAAATTTCAATATTTTGGTGAGAATTTTTTATTTCAATTCGAAAGTTTTTTTTTATTTAGCTCATATTGAGAACATGTAAAATTGCACTTTATTGCCAATCACATGTCGCCTTGACTACCAAATCAACTAAAGGGATGGAAACATCAAGTGAATCGAGTTGTTGGTTAGGTTTACGTTGAAATTATGGAAATGGGAATAGTGTGCGAACTTAAAAAAAAGGTTACCACAATACGAACCATCTGGATTTCTTAAATCTGAGCTGGCTGACCTACTCTCTGACAAAAACGACCGTTCACAATGGGATTCATCCTCTGTGACGAGATTCTTCAGAAATTGTGTCTTGTTAGTTCTTATCCTTATGTTATCGCAGACGTCAACGCGATTCAGGTGGTTGGCCTCAGTGAGAGATTGAGATACCCACACGAGATTGCTTACAAATCCGAGCTCTTTTATGACCACGTAAACAGTTGAGACTGATTTTCGGATTATTGCAACTATTTCAGGGATTAACAATAATTAAATTTCTCACCTACTCGGAAACAATTTCTTTAGGTCATCCTTATCTGGGAACGTCCTCTACGGAAAGGTTGCCCGTAGAAAATCTTTTAAACCATTTCTGGCAAGTTCTTTTATTTGGTCCATTTTCTTCATAAACAGACTTTATTTTTTGGCTGCCTTCAGCAACCGTTTTTCCTTTTCGGAAATAATACAGTATAATGTGCCCAAAGTGCCCCTTTTCGCTCAGTTTTTCCACTTTTTCAAACTTTTTTTTAAACGCTATAATCACTCACGACTAGAACGAGAACACAAGTAAACAATAGTAAACAGTTTAGAGTGGAGGAGGGAGGAAGTTATGATAGAGTTCGAAGGAACTCTCTGTCATGAGAAGTGAAAGAATTTTAATTTTGCTTAAGGATTTAAAGGCAAAAAGCTTTGTTTCATTTAGATATAAACTTTTCAAATTTACTTGTATAGTTTTCCACCAATTTTCTTCTACAACCTGGGACAGACCGCTGTATGGACATCGTGACAGTAACTTTGAGAAGATTACAAAGAAATTTCTATGTTATCAGGATCAGCCACTCGCACAAATCGTATGTCGTAGTGCAATTTTCGCCATGTGTGGCAGTGGCATAACCTACATTTACAATTTTTAAATACCAGTAAGCATTTCGATTGCAGAAACCATAATTTAATGGTAATTAAAAGGCAACAGTTAATCATTAATTAAAATGATTTAAGGTGCAACTAATTTGTTTGGAATCGATTCTGTGAAACTTGCCATTCACGCAGTAAGAAAAAATGGTTTATCATAAAATGATATGGTTGTTATTGCATTTAAGGTGATCATTTAAATCATTTATTCATTTTCAGGTTTATTTGCAAAAAGTACAAAAAAAAAAACAAAAACAAAAAAATCAAACACAACAATAATAAGCAGCAGCAAAAGCATCACAGTTCAAGCAAGGATCCCAAGGACGGACGGACAAATTCGAATGTGGAAATGGAGGCAGGACAGACAAATATATTAAAATTCATATGTGATTTGCAACAAAGATCACTATGCCACTATGCTTAAATATGTGAGTTCAACACGTACCAAAAATAAAGCCAACAAAACGAGCAATAAAATGCAAATTAAATGCTGCAGATTGCGTTGAGAACCCAGCCACATTATTTACTTAGAACCTCCTGCTGTGCTTCCGAATTAAGTTTAAGTCCGGAGGCTAAAACCAAAATGAGTTTTACTAATTTCTCTCTTGTCTGTTGGGCTTGATGGACGTTTAGGCCGGTGAAAAACGTACGAAACCACTCCGCAAACCTCTGCCAGTCAGAGGCCAGCCAATATCCACTACAAACCAACAACCAGTTAACCTACTCGTCGCATACTATCATTCACTGGGGCCTTAAACGAGTTGGGAAAAAAATCGTTTTGCCATGGGTTAGCTTGAGAATGGCGGCCATAGAGCTCCAACTTCATTACCATATCCTTTCCATCCCATAACACTAACATGAGTACAAAGAAATAGCGCGAATGCTTTTCATAAGACAAACTACCAAAACGAAAAAAAAATCGTTGATCGATTTTAAATGAGATTTTTTCTGTGGCTTTATTAACATACCTTGAAGTCAGGATCTCTATGGACAAAGATGAATCAAAAATATTCAAATGAGATATTTTTCGGGCGGTTTTATGAAATTATTACTTTAAACCCAAGCGTCCAGCCGCTGTAGTAGCTCTTTGAGCGGATACACCCCATGTGCTGCCAAAAATATAAAAATACTACCGACTCTGCAATTCATGTGACCATATGGTTGTGGTCTGTCCCTCTGCCAGTAGATTGGCGGTCGTTGAGAAAAGAAACGCTTAGAGCCAGAACCCTTTTTCAACGTACAAATATGTGTTCCTTATAAGTATTCAATAACGACGTCGAGGAAAACAACGCGTTGAAAGTAGGGCGTTATCGCTGTGAGCATGCGCACAAACAAACGTATACGTAATGCGCTCGTTCACATGCGCACAATATGCAAAGCATACTTTCAACCAACGCACGAGTGTGTGTTGCTAGTGGTAGGCCCCACGAGAAAGCTCCGGTACCAAATGAGTTATGACGCACGTTCGTTTTGCATATTTTAAGCCACCGTTTAATTAAACGGTTCGTTCCCTCTTTGCACCTAAACAATATAAGGCGGCCATCAACGATGTCTAAATTCCAAAAAAAAGGGTTGAAAAGACACGTGACAGATTCAGGATTAACACCCTCAGTCTTAAGGCCCTGTTAAGAATAAGCTAAAACTACGTGAGGTGAGAGTGACAAGTATTATAACTTGTCGAAAACAAAACCGTTGTATTTTCAATAGTTTTTCACGTTTATTTGTGTAAAGTTGATAGTAATAAGAAAACAAGAAACAAACGTAGTTACAAGAGCACAGCTAGTGTCGTAAAGTAACCAATAATTAAGCTTTGACTTTGACACAAATTTTTATATACAAAAATCCAAATATCCATAAATCTTTTGGACAACTTATCCCACATATGCGTGCCGTATATTCCTTTGAATTAGAGCACGGCTCATTTTTATGCGCTACTCCTAACATTGGAAAATGTTTAAGCTAATATCTTACGACTTCGGACGATAAGGGAACGGAAAAACATATCTTCCAGCATCACATTTTTGTCAACCATAAACTATACTCTGTGTAACCATGTTCTGTGTAAGTAGGAATAGATCTTACATTGCACAGTGTTTGCCTAAGGGAACATTTTCCATGCGCCCACTTACATTGGAACGAACCGGCAGGTACATCGTTCATGTCACCGCAACAATTCATTGTGCTGTGACAAACCTTTTGCTGTCTTTATGTCATGTTTTCTAATAAGTGCAAAATGTACAGGGTGGCAAACGAATCGTGCTACTGTCAACTATCAATTAGGGCCGTTATTTAAAAATGTTAAAGGAAATCCAACGAAAATTCTTAAACATATTAATATACAGAAAATCCACTTTCCGCCGCCCCCCAAGATCACCAAACCTGACTGCACCAGACATTTTGCAATGGGGTTATGCTAAGCAAGAGGTGTACAAAACGAAACCAAGGAATTTGACTGAATTGAAGCAGTTCATTAAAACAATAATTGAGGCGATCCTGATTTCAACCTTTCACACCGCAACGAATAACTTTCTGATTAGGTGTCGCACATGTGTGAATGAGCATGGAGGTCATTTACGGCCTATCATATTCAAAACCTCTTAGCTATATGAAATAAAATTGAATTTTCTATACAAAAAATTAAAATACATTAATTGAAAAAACATTGTTTGAACTCCTTATTGCAGCACATTTGGTGTGCCACCCTGTATTTACAGTACACTTTATCATGAAGCGCACCAACATTTTAATGAAAAATATATAATCGATTTTACAAGGAATGAGCGATCTAAATAAAACTGGTAGTAGAATAATCTGCGAATCATGCTCTATTCAAGATAAGGACCACTCTGGAGCGCACTTAAGAACAAAGTAAGCCCCAACTAAATTTTGCCAATTACGCCGATGAAATTTTCTTTCTCTTACTCAGAGATATCGATACATTAGCCTTGATGCAATATTTGTAACATCTGATGAATGTAGCACAGCTAATATTTACAAGGTGTGGAGCGTAATTCGTTTTTGCAAGTGCGTTTTACTTAAGAGATACAAATTCAATATATTGTTTCAATTTAAAAAAAATTGGAATAGGTATAATGTGAGCAACTAAATTCTCGCTGTTTGTTTTTTGTTGTTTTTTATAAAAATGCAACTTTATTATGAAAACATGTTTACAAATGATTTATTGAAAGTATTGCCCATCGCTAGCTTCTACTTCTTGCCATCTTGCTGGGAAAGCTCGAATACCGTCACGGTAAAACTGTTCATCTTTTGATGCTACCCACGAATCTAGCCATTCCTTGATGTCGTCATACGAGTGGAACTACTGGTCAGCCGGACAGCGTGCCGTCGAACGAAACAAATCATAATCGGACGGCGCAGTATCTGGGGAATATGATGGATGGGGTAAGACTTCCCATTTCAACATTTCCAGGTAGGTTTTAACGGGCTTGGCCACGTAAGGCCCAAGCGTTGTCATGCTGAAGAATCACTTTTTCGTGCCTCTCCGCATATTGTGGGCGTTTCTCGCGCAGAGCTTGGCTCAATCGCATTAATTTAAGTCGATACCGATCCCCAGTGAAGGTTTCGCTTGGTTTCAACAACTCGTAATGACACCGATCTGGTCCCGCGAAATACAGAGCATAAACCTTCCTTTTTCTTGTTGCTGAAACAATTGTTCACACGCGGAAAAACGGCGCTCAACGTCCCTTGGCTTCAACTCATAAGGAACCAAAGTTCCTTGCTTTTGAATCATTCCCAACGCATGCAATCGCTTGAAAAAGGCTAGGCTGGTATCTCCAAGCTCTACCAGCGTTTGACACGGATCCCAGTCAAGCAATTCCGTCAATTCAGTGTCGAAAGTGTTTCGTCTTCCATCAAGCGGACGGTCGTCCACATGAAGATCAGCGACGGAACCAATATCGACACGTTGTTTCGCTAAAAGCAGCATCTCCGTAAATGTTTTGAAGCTATCGATGAGCATCAGCAGCAGCCGTTTTTTTCGATTGAAAGAATAAAATCAATACTTCCCGCATATGACGATTATTTGACACAAAATCATACATATTCACACAACCAAAAGAATATGACGTCAAAAGAAGATCACTATTGTGTCGAGGCCTAAGCTTGGCTCAGACGCTTAGGTTATGGCAGAATCGACTAGCACTTACAGTAGATGCCATCTATAGGCAAACAGTGGGAACTTAGTTGCGCACCTAATACAAAATAAAACCATTTTTTAATTGTGCAACCAGTCATACAAGTCTAAAATATTTTTATCGTAAACCCAAATTATTCTGCCCTACAACAAAATCATTATCCTTCGGGATAGAAAATTAGCATAAACACAATAATGTTGCGAAAACGTAATGGTAAACCCAAATAAAATTCACATAAGTACGTGGCAACGGCTGGCCAATAAGCCTTTTATTACATTTGTTATAATAATGTAAATCGTTTCAAAATAGTTTATGAGTCATAAAGTCTGGCACTGCAAGCGGGTGGTAATTTCATGTGTTCTATTTTTGTTTCTTTTTCGTTTTTTCTCTTTTTTTTCAATCAAATCATAATTCCAGTCGAATATCCATGTAATAACAACAATAATAACAACATAATGTTTGCCAAGTCAGCACAGAACATCTCTTAACCTTTGATGCTCAACAATGAAGTGGTTAAAAGCAAAACATTAACACGCAGACTCTCAGGCAACAATACTCGTACTGGTGAGTACAGCGAGTTCGTATAATAACCATGATCAATAGCATAGCTGTCATCTCATGGTACAAGGTGGCTAAAGAATGGTGTACAATTGTGGATTCAAGTGGACAATTGTGCATGCTACGCTCAACCACTCAGTAGGTATGAGACTACAGTCAAAGAATAATCGTAGAATGGTAGTAATCAAGGAATTATTAGAAAAGGTGTTGATACAGTTTTGATACGAAAAGCTAATGATTCATTTTTGTTAGATCAAAAATTTAAAGCGTTATGCAATCTACGCTCAAAGTTCGCAGATTACAAAATGACTATAAACACTTCGAATGGGTATACCATCGGTTTTGTATGACCCAAGATTTTAATATCGGTCTTGCTTAAATATACTCCATCTCTTAGCATCCTCAACCGTCTAGCAGCGATTCGTCTTGGCAGACGCTAAAGCCTTTAAAAAGCCTAATTAGTCCAATGAAAAAGGATGCGAATAGAATATGCGATTGTTACAATTTCTGAAAACCAGACAAAAACATTTTTATTTATTAGGAATTGAAAATAAACTATCTTAGGGGCAGACAGAAAAGCCTTAGTTAATATCCGTTCGGCATATCCAACTTTACTCGACAATAAATTACATAAATTTTGTGTACATTTGAAGGCGTTTTGAGACGAGTTAACCACAACTTCACTCAGATGATTTTCTTCAGAACCTACAGAATCGATTAGATGTATTTGAAATTTAACCTGACTTGTGCTATGAGAAATTGTTGTGCCAAATATCAGTATCTTGACTCAAGACTTTTGGCCTCTATCCTGATTACAACATAGATTTCTTGTGGTCTCAGATGAGTATTATATTATGAATGAATATGAGTATGAATTTGATTTTATGAACATTGTATTATACAGGGTTATCCATATCTCGGTTTCAAAAGTAAAATTAAATAAAACACACATGAAGCTATGATTTCGATGAATTTCTTATTTTATTATAATGCTTGGATCTTGCCATTATGAAGCACAATATCAATTAAGTGACCACTTCTGGATTGGTTGTACCAGTAGATCCTTTCGAGGTAGTTTTCGAACACTGTTTCGCACTTTCCGGGCGGGACGTTTCGGGATTATCCCCGAAAACACGGTCTTTCACATACACCCCCGCAAAAAATGTCTAACGGCATCAAATCGTATGATCATGGTGGCCGACTGACATCGCCAAAACGTGAAATTTCGCTTTCTGGAAACTTCTTATGCAATAAAGCCAAAACCAATCGTGTGCAATCGCGACGTTCTCCATATAAGGCAAACCTTTCACTAAATAAATAACACTTCAAATGACAGGTACTTCATAGCTGACAGCCTTGTCAGACCGGCGGTTTTAAAACCAGTAAATGGGTAACCAACTAAATGGGTACCCCATGGTAGTAGATGTAAGAAAGCTGGTTGTGCCGATTAGCCGCCAGTAGAGCTATTAAACATCTGTACCAACAAACTAATAATGAGTATGAATCACGTGTTGCGTCTTGTATTTAAAAAACAATACTGTTTTTATTACCTGTCATCGGTAGTCCAATTCGGCAAAGCAGAGTTTTTGCCATAAACGCCTTTTAGATGTGAACAGGGACAGGAAGCATTGGTTCATGATTTATTTACTCAGCTCCACTGTCAACATAAGGCCTAGAAGAACATTAGTATTACGCAATAGTAGAAAAACATTGCTTTCAAAAAGATGACAAAGCTCTTTCCCGGCAAACAAAAATTGACTGCATCTCTGGTTAATTCTGCCTGTCTTACTATATTCTCAATCCTCGATAACGGCGCGAGCAGATAAATTTCGTGAGCAGAGTTTTTGTGAGAAAAATAATTCGTGCACTCATCGTCAATGGAGAGTATTATCGTCGTATGAATAATTAGCTACATATATCAACATCGATGTGATCGAGCGCAACAAAATACAGCGACTTCATTGTCTGAGCCATGTTTTGTTAAAAATTAAAATACCCCAACAAGAACAGTTTCCAGTGGGTACCTTAGAAGAGACTAAAGCTCTGTTGGAGATACCAGGTGTTTAAGATTTAGTGCATACTTGGTGCGATAAATTCGAGAAGTACTTTGAATTTTTTTCTTAGTATGCAAATAATTATAAAAAGTGTAGGTGTAGACTTTGCACCATTTTGCCCAGTTGTGTTAAAAAATATGTTTTCTTCATGAATGTCATCTCATATACAAAATCAGATTTCTTTTCAAACCTTAACAGATCAAATTCGTATGTCGTGAGATGTGTCAAGAAAAATGTTCTTATTTTTCAACATAATCTTAATTTCGCTCGATACACTTTTTTAACCGATATTCAATAGCTTCTATACCCTTTTTATAGTAAGAACTGTCAAACTCCATCAACCGCAGACTCCACCTCTTCATTGTTGACAAATTTTTTATCACCGGGCCATTTTCTCATGTTTGGAAATAGAAAATAGTATGAGGGAGCTAAATCTGGCGAATAAGAAGCGTGATGACGCAATTCAAACTTTAATTCATTAATTTTGATCATCGCGGTAGTGAATTTGTGAACTGGAGTATTGTCTTAATGAAACAACACTTTCTTTTTTGCCAAATGCGGTCTTTATTCCATGATTTCATCACATAAATGCTGCAATAAATTTTTTCCTTTCTGAAGATAATCAATAAAAATAATCCCATGCGCATACCAAAAACAGACGCCATGACTTTGCCTGCAGATGGAACTGTCTTTGCCTGCAATGGAACTGTTCTGCCATTCCAGTCCACTGCTTTCACTGTTCCCTTGTCTCAGGTGTGAAGTGGTGGACCCATGTCTCATCCATGGTTATAAATCGACGCAAAAAATTGACTTTATTGCAGTGAAACATCGCTAAACACTCTAATGAAACATCTTCACGACGTTTCAATTCTTCGGTCAATATGCGATGTATAGCACTTTTTGAAATGCATATCATGTCAGCTAACTCACGCACCTTCAGCCGACGATCTTCGAATACTATTTTGTGGATTTTTCTTAACCGTGTCTGGCGTAGACACCTCAATTAGTTGACTACTACGGTGCTCGTTTAAACTCTGTTGCCTAATATTTTACAGTCATAAACGAAGGAGCAGACTCCCCCAGAGCAAAATCTAGCTAGACCTTTAGACCTTTTAAATGGATATGTTGAGCTACATAACGGTGACCAATTTTTTCCTTGTTTACAAATTCACTAAGAAGGTTTATTTTTGATCGCTCAAATAAAAATACTAAACAACTTAAATCGTATGTTTTATAAGATTGCCACTTTTCACTAAAATAATCTTTTTCAAACTACTGGCACTTCGGCTAGTTTTGGGAGCGTCCTCGTAAATGATTTTACTTGCTACCATGCATGATCAAATTATTCGGTTTTCACATTTAGTAGGGTATAAATGGAAGGTGGATCATGACGCCGACTACAATGATGACGACTCCCCAACTAGTGATGCTGCTGCTGATGATGATGATGATTCGGATGATGATGTGATGTTATGGTTTGCTTGGGTTTTGCTATTGTCCAATCCATTGTTTAGGGCTTTTGGGCACTTGGCCCATGGAATGACAGAAATTAGTGAAATTTATTATTGATATCCACTTAAATTTATTGAGTTCATAACAAAAGATCCAAACAAAACCTACAACAACAACAACAGCAACCACATGAAAAAAGATGTTACACCAGAGAAGGGTTGATTTCATTGTCATCGTTTTAATGTTGTTGGTAATATCGCCGGTGCCGGTGCTGGTACCGGTGCCGATGGATATCTCCTAGGGAAAATCGAAGGTGTATCCAGCGAATCTAACAGCAGCAGCTGGCTTTCTTCTATGGTGTGGTGTAGGTGCCACTCGGCGGTATCGGAGTACGCTACTCCAGCATGCAATAAATTCCATATAAAAATGGAATAAAACAAAGGCAACGATTCAAACGATACAAAAATCAAAAAAAAAAAAAAAAGAGTTTAACGAAAGTTCCATTGACGCATTCATCGATCGCTGGTCGTAGTTTAAGCATTGATCTATGGTTTTTGATAAACAGGTCATATAAACGCCTCGACATTTGTATTCGTTGTCTTCGATGCTTGTGCAACTATATTGATTTTTATAGTTGTTGTTGTTGGTGGCATTACATCCAAATAATCTGAAGGTGGCCCCCTTTATTGCTTTTATTGTTTTCCTCTTACGTTGTTTATTGCTGTTGTTGTTGTCATAGAAGGTGGCGGTGGTGTTGGTGGCCGAGGTGGCGGTATAAATTACAAACCCATTGGATTTGGTTTTGGTTTTCAGGTTGATGGTGATAATAAAACGCACACCATGCTGCTGTTGCAACATCATCATCATCATCATCGTCGTCTTGTTTAACACGGTCGTATAAGTTGTACCATCAGGCTGCATCTCAAGTACCAGCATCTTCAGTGTATGACGCGGAGGATGCTGATACCCTTAGTAGTGTTTCTACTGCTTCTGCCGTTAGTGTTGTTGCTGTTGTCGCTGTTGTTGCTGTTGTCTATAAAGACAGTTTAAATGACACGACACGCCACCCAGGGAAGGCGTTCTATTTTCTTTATCTACACATTACATTATTTAATTGCCGCTTGTCGTGCTGAGTTTTAATTTCTTAACGCGTTTTTATTTGTTACGATTTGTTGCACTGCAACTCTGCACTCTGAGTGCTGTCCGCCACCAGATATCGCTTTTGTCTAAATGTTAAAATCTCTTTGTTCTTTTACACGTTTCTTAGAAACGCCATACTTAACAATCTGGCCCAACACTTTTGCTCTGCGCACTTTAGTATCACCGATGGTGATGATGATAATCAATGTTGCAGAGAAGCGTGAAAGAATTGAGTCATTTAATGTCATAAAACTTCTATTTAGAAATGGAGTTATAATAACTTCAGCTATAGAGAGAACTATTTTACTGTTGTAATATCGATTCAAATTGTGGGCTAACAAATAAATTCTCTGACTTACTCAAAATAGTTTATTTTTATTTCGCAGAAAAGATGCTCATTCATATAGTTTTTATGGAGTGGCTGGATTTTAACTAAAAAATGTTAAATTTAAAAACAAATTGAAAAAGCCGAAGCATTTCTACCCTCCATAATGGATTACGTTTCCCAATATTACGGGTAATTCCCCAACTCATCATCACCAACCAACTCATACGATGGCGGTCCTAAAATTAGCCGAACTGGTATGTAGTAGTGACAGTTGTTTGAAAAAAAAAAAAAAAACATTTTGGTGGCGTTATGTGGCCACCTTATAAAATATATGTTTTAAGTTTCAAGGCGCCACGTTGTTTAGTATTTTTATTTGAGCTATCAAAAGTATCTCCGTGAATTCGTAACAAAGGGAAAATTATTTACCATTACGTAATTCAACATTGCCATTTGAAAGATCTGGGTCCAACCAATATAAAAGCCAAGCTAGATTCTACTCTGGTGGAGTCTGATCCTTCGTTTAAACTGTAAAATATTGGGTAGCAGAGTTTAAACGAGGCGGTACAAGCTGCCACGACGTACACAATAGTTGTCGAACAATTGAAGCGTCCACGCCAGACACGGTTAAGAAAATCCACGAAATGGTATTGGATAATCGTCGGCTGCGTGAGTTAGTTGAAATTATAGGTTTTTCAAAAAGGAATATACATCGTGTATTAACCGAAAATTTGAAGATGAGAAAGTTGTGTGCACGATAGGTGCCGCGCTTGCTTTCAATATAACAGAAACAGCGCCGTTAAGATGTTTCAGCAGAGTGTTTGGCGATGTTTTACTGCAATAAAGTCGAATTTTTGCTTCCATTTATAACCATGGATGAGACATGGATCCACCACTCCACACCTGAGACAAGGCAACATTCAAAGCAGTGGACTGGAATGGCAGAATGCAGGCAAGGATGATTTGATTATCTTCAGAAAGTAAAAACCATCAGCGGTGAATATTATGCTTTAGGGAAAAAGCCGCATTTAGCGAAAAGGAAAGTGTTGTTTCATCCGGTTCACACATCCATTATTGTGATTGCCAGAATTAATGAATTGAAGTCTGAATTACTTCATCACGCACTCTATTCGGCAGACTCAGCTCTCTCGGACTACATTATATAAATGGCTCCGTGGTAAAAGATTTGCCAACAATGAGATAAGAAGTTTGATACTATAAACAGGGTATAGAAGCTGTTGAATATCGCTAGAAAAAATTTAACAAGCTAAAAGGTGATTATGTTGAAAAATAAAGAAAATTTTTCCCAACTTCTTTATGTCTTCTTTGTTAGGTCGGCGCTATTTTTGGTGCCGCTGTCATATATCAAAACATGTCAACTTATAAAATTTTACCGGCTCATTGACACAAGGTTGATACAACTCTACATAAATCGGCATACGAGTATCTGCTAATTGTCACCATATAATACTTGATCGGTTTTCTCTAATTGTATCACCAGCAGACCACGTAATTGGCGTACTCATTCATTGACAAATAAGTGGAGGTGCTAAAAGCGCTCTTTTCTCATCTAGAATACATCGATTTGGCATGTTTCCAGTACAAAATTCGTATTTGTTAAAAATATTCAACAACCATGCCCACAATTATTGCTATCGTCTAAGGAGATATATACATTGATATGGCTGGATCTCGCGTCTATCAACTACAACCATATATTGCTTTCATTTAATGTCTGGTAAAATTGATCTTTAAAACTCTGAAAATTCCAGATTTTCCAAAACTGCGCTCTTTTCGACATTTATAAGACATGCGGACCACATTGACATAGATTAGGCATCGCCAGATAAGTTGCCACCACATGTCGTATGCCGACATCGGCGAGGTCGAAATACAGACATTTTGTTGGCTGTGAAAGGATCCAGGCTCTAGAACGAGATCCCATTGGGTGGCATATAAAAGAACAGAGTTTTGTAGAAACCAACTTTTTCGAATTGGAGAAGATGCGTAGAAGACCGAACCTCTTGTAACAGTTTTCTCTGCGCGGCGCATAATAGAAATCCATTCCTGTTTACCAACCTGGCGCTTTTTTTCTAGTGAAATAGGCGTTTTTAGTACTTTAAATGCCCTGCATCCTCGCGGTAGGAAAATTTCGCGCTGCGTACAAGAATTCAGCCTTTGGCAGAAGTCAACCTGGCGAATTTTGCTGAGGAAATAGGGACTACGTCCGTACAGTATCCAATTAACACAGGAGCTAAAGAAACCCGATTATAGACAACGTCGCGTGTTCAAATAAGATAGCGCTATGTGTCACTTGGCTGTGTCACAATGGACATTCCGCACTAATGACTTGAGAGCATAGTTGTCTCATGCAGAGGTGGCACAAAGTGTCCAGCGAGATCCTGTGATGTGGGCCCGTTTGACTTTTTTGTAGTGTCCCCTCAAGTTGCAAGATTATGCCAATAATTGGTGTTCTCAATGTCAATGCAGGGTGGCGCACCAGTCAACGTATTTCATTTTTTTTTTTTATTGTATAGAAAATTAAATTTCATTTTATATATAGCTAATTGTTTTTGAAGATGGTAGGCAGTAAATGACCTCCACGTTCGTTCATGCATATGCGACACCTGGTCAGAAAATTATTTTTTGCGGCCTAAAGAATTGAAGTCGGGATCGCCCCAATTACACTAGTCTACAAATTTGGGGGAAAAAACTGACAGCAGAAACGAGGCATGTTTTTTCACTAATCTGGGTGCGGCGCCCCAGAATTTTCGTTGCTTAAGAATTTTCGCTGCGGATATGTCTTCGGATCGGTTCTGGGTATAAAAACTCCTCCAACATCTTTAAATAACGGTCCTCATTGGTCCCTGTTTTACGTTTGTACCACAATTTATGCACAATCCGGTATAACTCGTGACATAGCTCAAATTCAATTCTACGCCAGTCCTCGACAACTGGATCATAATATGTGTCACATTCTACACGTATTATGACATTAATAGTCCTTTCACATAAATTCGTTGAAGTTTACTCAATTTCAACATCTTCATTATCCTATTAGAAACCTCTACCGCATACAAAATGGCCATCAAACTTTTTTGAAATTTTGTTTAAATTATTTCATTCGGGATCTACATCTTGGAGCCTCTCTCTCACTTCTCCCCGACATTTTTTCTACAAATCAACATTTGTGAGATCGGTGTCACTACGGAAAAAATAAACAATACCGAGTAGAGTCTACTTGGATTTGCTATTTTTCAAATTCTTCAAACGCCTCTTTGCCTCATTCGATAAATACCACCATTACTAATGTTTTAATAGCCTGCCATTACTATCATAAGCAAATCATAAACAATACTTTGATGGATAAAACTCCTCAGCTGACGTTTTCCCCAACAGAAAAATTTCACCGTCATTCACTTCTCTCTAAAAAATTACAAGTGTTGGCGATTCTTTTTCTTTTCACAAGACAATAACTTAATAATAAACTCCACTTTACAAATCGTCGAACAATGGTGGGGAAGAAAAGCAATTCAAGGAATTCCTTCGGCTTTTATGCGTATTATTATCATTTCTTTAATTCAATTCGATGTTATTATCTCCACTTAATAATTCTCGGTACTCAGTGAGATGATACTGAATACCTAACACAGCCATCACCACCAACGCTGTGTTGGAACTTCTTCATATCATTCATATCAAGCCCATTCCAC
>JAHXMU010000719.1:204432-254566 GCA_019455685.1 Philornis downsi | reverse complement strand
CCGGCTATGTCGACTCTTCAAGTGATATTATACTGACTCGCACACGGCTTAAAGGTGCGCACTCCGTATGCTTAACTTATGCTTCAGTTCAGCTGATATCGGCCAGGATGATGATGATGATGACGACGATGATGAGTTCCTCTACTTGATAATCATAAAAGTTAAATGTACCGAATATTCCGGTCGACAGGCGCTCAGCATGTTGCCCACTCCTTGAATGCATCACCACCATAAATTAGTGAGATTGCATTATAAAGCGTTCAGTGGAACTGAATTCATCCAAAATGACCTGATCGTCCACATTAAAAGCTTTATTGACTGCGAGAGTGAGCTTGAATTTATTTTTGTTATTAAAGTTTTATAACTTTACAATTTTTCAGCTTCAGATTGTACACTTTCGGCAGCTCAAATTCTGAATGGTTTTAAGATTGTTGTTACTTCGTTTATTGCATACATCGCAAATGATTGGGGGAAAAAAGGATTGTGGCACAAATGCGTTCAAGGTGAAAATTGCATTTAAATCGATATTACTCAACAACATTTGGCAGGTTTCAAACATAAAAAAAAATATTGAAATGTGGAAGTTTTAATGAAATCTCGTTAATAATTTTCAATATTATGCATTTAGGGAAGTAGGTCATCACAGAGATCTTCATGCTCTTCTCCTAATGGTGGCGGATAAACCCGATATGTCACAAATGACGTTGATCAGAGATATTTATGAATTCGACAACATTTAATGCTGTGAATTTCCATCAGTAGTAGAGTGCACAATGGAAATGTAGAAATGCTTCACATATCGGTGACCTCTGGGAGAATTATAAGGGCTCTGTACAACCCACTATCTTCTGTCGATGTCGAAATAAATGATATGCGAAAAATCTAATATTAATCCGGCAACTCCTAAGAAATCCTAAGAAATATGTTCAATACAAATATCCATACCTCAGGCTGATTTTCAAAAATGTTTAAATTAGTCACTTCATGTCCGTAATCGCTTATTTCAGCAGTATTTCTGTACTTTCACAGAAAACTGTTTCGGTAACCAAAACATGGTTATGCTTTGATTTTCAAACCTAGTTTTAATGCAAACCTGCGTTACTATTACTGAGATAAAACTAAGGCAGTTAATTCCAAAACTATGGAGAAATTTGGCTGGAGTCGGATTCGGATTCGTTGGCGATACCGAATCAAAGTTAAGGGTTTTAATAGAGAATGCATTTTGGGATTGAAATTCTGATTCCTGGAAATTTTCTCCAATGGAACAAATATAAATAATACGTATATTTAAAAACCGAAAACTTTTAATGATAAGAGTAGCTCCTACATATTATACTACTGCGGGTAAAAAGTGGACAGTTTTTTCTCAAAATATCATTACTTATTCGTCCACACTTATTCACACCGGCCCAATTCATGGCACATAGCCAGTCAGATATGACCTGCGTTCGTTCTTTTGAGTTGATAACTGAATTTTAGCGAAAAATTCACAAGGACCCAACACAGTATGTAATGGTGCGTTAACGGAGTTGTCTGCTCTTAAATTGGCGTCTTTTATATTTTCTCGCAAATAACACGTAATACTTAAATAACAGTCCTTGGTAATAGCTTGGCCCGGGTTTTGATCGATTTTTACTCCATATTTTCACTCTTGCTTGGTCTTTGATGCGATCTTCATAAGCAAGTTTAATATCCCATAACAACATTTACAACGTGTTGGTAGCCCGAAACCATCCAATGGAGATTTGAAGCGTCTAAGACACAAAAAAATCTTTTAAAATTGTGTTAACAGATCTGTTTATGCGACCAGCATTATCAGTAGGGTATCTATAACAATTGTTAATGGACGGTTTTTGAGCACCAAATCTTGTATTTGTTGGAAGTGATTTTAATCGGTAAAGGTTGAAGGTCGTTCGGAGCGCTCTTTGCGCTCGTTCTCAGCCTTTTTTGAACTATTTGTGCAACTACTAAACATTTGTTCAGCGAAGGTCTTCTGCGTTATTCTAAATGTTTCCAAGGTAGAAATAGCATTTCGAAAACAAAATTTAATGCAATTTCTTTAAATCACATAATTCGAATAAATCACGCATTGTAAAAATTGCACACACATGACACAGATGTCTTCCACATCTCTCAGTGCTGCTGACTTAGGAAAATAAACAGTAAAGAAATTTCAATCAGGTGAACTGATTTACATAAACCGCAAATAGCCAACCATAACGTTGAGGCAAATGTGTGTGGATTATCAGACAAATCTCCCTGATAAGTCGCTTGGTTTTAACCAAAAACACTCTGAATTATTGCATTTTAGTATTTTTATTGCTTGATGTTGTATTTATCAGTACAGCAACTAGTGAAAGCAAATCTAACTTAATTAGCACTAATCTGTCATTTCCCCATCGAGGAGCGTCATATTTGACTTATGTTAGAACTTTGGCTTCACATTGTTGTATTTTAGGAAATTCGTATAATCTGCAATGATTCCCCACATATCATCGAATCGTTAGACTTCTATTCATATCTATTCAGACGTTTCTTATAAATTGTTACACAAATTATGGGCTTTCAGACAAAGCATATTATCTTATAACGTACGTACGTACAAATGAATTCATCCCGCCGCACAATTCAGAAGGGCACATATTTGAGTGTATGACTTATGATTCCTGGAATACATGATCATCACAAGATATCCCTTTTGTGCGTCCACTTTACTACTACAACTGCTGGCGCTGACCGACTGGCAGAAGATGGAAAAAGGATTCATGCCAACACGTAAACGATTGCATGACGAACAGCATTTAGCGGAGCTAAATCTTGAGTAAATGACTGAAATGAAAAGTAAAACACGAAAAATAATGGAAGTAAATGATGTTAAGCGATGTTAAATGCTAAGGCGGAGGATTAAACCAAAAGGAATCAGAGTCAGGAGGCCAAGCTCATCTTGATCATGATGATGATGGCCACCGATCAATGATGAGAATAAAACCGCCGCTGCCGTGCACACACGTCATGCCCATAAAGGCCAAATGCACACGAATGTGTGGTGACGCAAACACTGATGAATAACTTTTCATTTGATGAAAACATTTAAGGAAAGGGAGTTTTTAGAAGTCATTGGTATTGAATGGTTATCCGTAAGAGCGTTGCTGTATAAATACTAGGCTTTCGTAAATCTAAGACTACTTTATTGAGGATGTCGTACTTATAAGCAAGTCTAACTTGGAGGCTTGTGAAATGAACATTTCAGCAACGATTTATTCAAAGTAAAGTTTTATGTCAGTGTGAAATAGGCAAAAAAAGACCAATTTTTAATTTATATCTTCGAAGATACCATATAGGGTGAAGTACAAAGAAATCCATTATTTTTGCATGACCTTGAGAGATTTAGAAAGATCTCATTTCGGTCAAATATGCATCGCTTTGTTCGACAACTTGTTGCAATTTTGAACGTAATTCTATTATGCCTCTCGTAGAAACCCACGTCCCTATTGGAAAAAACTGAGACAGTCGACTTTAACAAGCTTTTCTTGAGGTGATTTTTTCGCCACCAAAATCATTCGATTTTCAACAGACAGGCACAGGTGGCAATCACTTGGCGCCAGGTCTGGGCTATAAGACGTATGCATAAACAAATCTTCGAACCAAGCTTCCAGAGCTTATGGTGAGTCGCTATGTATGTATGTATCTCTTATTGGCGGCTTCTGGGTGATTGCTTCCTTCACACGGTTCCTATGTTGGCAACACAGGTCTGAAGGGCCAAACCCTTTGAGTGTCATCTCATGGTAGATAACTCCCTGCCAAACCCACCAAAATCTTCCTGAGCGTCAATCATGGTTTAGCCACCGTTTGATTGCTTACCACTATTCGTGCATGACCGTTTTCACTTGACGTATCGTAAGTGTCTCACTTTTCATCACCAGCCACCATCCGTTTTAAAAATTGGGTGATGGGAAATTCGGTCTATGAGGCTTTTCGCGTTAATCGTGTATCAACCATACACCGAATTTTTTTTTTTTTTTTTGTATTCCGTCTTATTCAAGTGGTTCCAAATAATTTTCGATTCGATGTTCAGCTAATAGAAAATCAAGAGAGTGTTCAAATAGATTTGACGATTTTCATTATTCTATCGACATTTTCGACAATTGGCCCTACAGAGCGTGGTGCATCTTTGACATTAAAATTGACGGAACAGAATGGACGAAACCAAAATTGTACATGATTGGCTATTACTATACCAGGAACATAAACACTATTTATATTTTGAATCGAATGGCTTGCGTTTTCGACTTTATCGAAGAGGAACTGTAAAATATGACGTAATTCCCCCTGCTAATGTTTAACTTTGAGGAGCGTTCAAACCATACTGAGTCAAACGTAACTAATCGTTGAAAAATATGTATCCTGTATGTATCATGTACAATCGAAGGAGCATTGTAAAACTGGAGCCAAAAAAGTATTACTTATCGGGGATAATGAAATAATGGTTGATAATACTGATTGTACAGAGGTTGAGATTGATAGAGATGACTGATATGATAGCAGGGGGAGTAGCGGGAAATCCTCTAATCAATTTGATACCTCCCTCGTAGTTGTGGAATGTAAATGTTGGACTGTATTGCGAATTATCCAATCGCGATGATCTTTAGGAGGACCATTTTCACAGTTGGTTTCTACCAGAGAACTGAAAATTGGAACTTGTAGTTTGGATCATATAATTTCACAGTCATGTGAAATTATATGTAATCAAATTGATCGTGCAAAAATTACAAGTGGCGATAAATAAAGAATGAGAATTAGAATTAGTGCCAATTCAAAGGAGATTTTTTGAGGCAACAAGTTGTGCTTACCAGTTGAGATCTGATTTGTAAGTGATTTTTTCTTATTACAAAACTTTGACAAAACTTTTGATAAAAATTGTTAAAAGGATACTAAACTCAAGGAAACAAGTTCATGAGATTTAGGTTTAAAATTTGCTGTGAGACTTTTATGTGCCGGATTGAATTAATGATGGATCTAGTTAAAATTTCATAACAATATTTTCGCCCAAAGCTTCCAGAACGTAACCAAATCAGCTGACACTGTTTATAAATTGAGTTTAAAATTCTCACTGCTTGAAGGGAGGACTATAGCAATTTTTTGACAGTTTTCGGGGATTTATTTCAGCACTTGAAAAAAAAAAAAATCGAAATGGGAAACCCTCTGCCTGAAATCACAGCTGGGAATGGATTAGAACACCTTCTTGGCAAAATTATGAGAGAATTGATGAACAATGACAAAAACAAATGTAAAACGGGTGTGGAAATACACAGATAATTGAATTCATGATTGAGAAACAAAACGATGGTAAGATCAAGTATTTGGTCATAAAAAACCCGCAGAGAACAAAACCACATAAAATTTCACTGGTAACATCAGGAAGAATCACTAACAGTTGGCATAAGAATTAATAGAGCAATCAAGAAAAAAAATTAAACAACACAAATATTATTCAATACCACAGACATAGATAAAAATGCTGCGATTTTTCACAGAGTACAAAACATTCCTGGTTTGACGGATAACAAGAACGTGACAACTCTCTCAACGTCGAACATGTGTTTTGTGTACAAAGCAAATAAAGCATTGAACGCGATATTAACTAATACGACAGTTCCTGCGCCCATACATATAACAGCAAAATGAAGTGGTCCCAAATAGCACGTAGATGTAAGTATTATGTTCTTTTCACGTGAAAAAAATTCCACGAGACATTCTTTCCCCGAGAAAAAATTTAGCTGCATTGCCAACCCTCTTTGAATTTATTTCCAACACTGAAATTGGACAAACTTACGTTTTTACTTTACAATATATTTGATAATGTGTTTGCAAATAACAAAATTATGTATTTCTTATTATTATTTCAATACCAATACCACTCGAACATATTATTAAGTAAAAATGTAAGCTGTTCCGATTTCTATCGTGGAAAATCAATATAAGAAAGAGCTTTAAGAAAAGCTGGCAATACCGCTAAATTTTTTCACGAGCTAACAATATCCCGTGAAATTTTTTACTCCTGAAAAGAACATAGTACATAGCTTAAATCAATTTTACTAACCTCAAATTACTTTAAATGTAAGTCGGAATAAAATGGAGAATTTTATTTAAATAGACGGATTAGATCAAAGTAACTTTAGAAATATTTTAGTAATAAAAAATGGGCACAATTTGCCTCACTATATAAATAGTATGTAATGCTTAAAAGTTATCAAGTTCGGTTAAGCATCTACCAAAAGTTTTCGAAAATTTCTTATATGTGTGTAATTATTTTCATTATCCACAAGAATATAATCGAGAAAAATAAATCCCGTTTGGATTTTTGTTAACTGTAAATTAAAAATATTAATTTCATTTTAAAATTCGACGATATATGTATAGGTAGATAAAGAACATCCAACTTGAACTGAAAATAGTCAATATTAGTGATACAAACTCTTAACCATTTAAAAAAAATACTCTTCAGTTTGTCAAATAAATTATAATGTTCCATATAAATCATGCAAAATAGTTGTAAAAATGTCCAACGTAAAAAAGTTACACTAAAATCAGTGCCGACATTTCTGTCCCATGAACTGTCCACATACACCTTCACTAGAAGTCTTTTTGTGTTAGTCCCCAACGAACTAAAATTATAAATTACTGGAGGTCTACCTTAGAAGTTACAGAGGAACCATTAGCAACACAGTCCATTTTCATTCACCTAACTAAGTGTAGCTAAGCCAAACACCTGATACCTGCTAAATTCTACTGAATTTTGTGCAATTGAATGAAAGGTATGAATATAGAAATATGTAGCCTAAATTAGGTTACTTGTATGGAAGGTTTCAGAAAAGGCATTGCTAATCTGTCGATTTTTCAAATTTAGTCAGGCATTATAATGCAAAACAATTGCAATCTAAGAATTAAGGATTATAGTGGAAGAATAAAATGTAGATAGATGTGCCGTCTGAACAATTTCGAGGTCCCTCAACTTTTACCAGTATAAATTAACATAATGGACAATAACCTGAGTTACTTGCAGCCTACTAATTAGCGATTTCGGAGAATAGATGAAATTTCGAAAAATTTGCCAATTTATATATAAATTTGATTGAATTAGACCAAGTGAATAAAATATTAGAATACAAGAATGAATGAATTCAACGGGTCAATTGTAAGACTGGTACCAGAAAATGGTGTTTAATCAGAGGATTTTTTTTCCCAAATTTCACCAAGCGTTATAAGACACAACAATTGGGTTATTGTAGTCTACGAATTAGGATTTACAGGTGAACAACTGAGTTCTCGAAAACCGGGCAATTGCTATGGCAATTATCAGAAAGGACCGATTAATACATTGGATTTACGTCTTCCAGCTAATAACTGCAAAATATTAGGTTGTGCCACGTTTTACGAAGTTTCAATTGACTCAGAAAGCCATGAAACATATTTGGTCAGAAAATTGTTGGTACTTTACACATTTCCTTCTTGGTGGTACATTTTTTTGCCGTATCAAATGATGTATAATTTTATTCCCTCGGTTAAAGGTACAAAAATGATAAGCGTTTACCACACGAACGGCTTCGTTCAAAGAAGAAATAATTTGTAAATCATCACTACAGAATCTAAAATTTATTTTCAGGTGGTGAGTGAAAATCAATTAACTTTTTTTATAGTCCGCTCACCATTATGTGCCCGTGTACATATTTTTAATAAATTTATAAAGCATTCTCGTGCACAAGTAGTGTAACAATTAGTAAAAGAATACAAATTTTAAAACTGATTTAAAATATTAAGCACTTAGCTACTTTTAGAAAGTTATGTTATCGCAAATATTATGTCTTTACGATAAATATTCTCATAAATATGTATTAAATGTATGAAAAAGGTACATTACCTCGATGTGAAAAAAGGGCCAATAATCCACTAAAAATCTAGTTCAGTTGTAAATAAATTATTTGTCATCCCTTACATGGGACGATCAACTCTTCCCGCTGTCACAAATGTTTTAACACTTCTTTACTCCGTTTTTACATCACACTCACTCACACACACGCACCCACACTTGCTGTTATTGCTTTTGCTTTCTCTGCTTCGTTGCATCGCCAACAATTGGAAGTTTAATAAAGTTTAGAGGCAATTGAAAAAATTGTTTTTACACTTGTTCGTAGACTTTCTGGCAAGATTTTTATATTGAAATGTAGGGAATTTTATAAACTATTGATTTATCTAAAGTTTGAGCTGAGAAGCGCGATCTGTCCATTGAATATTTGCGGAGAAAGATTGCACCGGTAAAACGCGGCCGAATATTTTGGTGACGAAATGAGAACTGAGAGGGAGATTGATTGCAACGTTTAAGCAAAAGTAGTGTTGCCAAAAGCCTCAAATAATGTGCTAAATAACTAAAAATTGTACAAAAAGAAAAAAGTATGTTAAAAAGTGATAAAAAGAAAAATAACAAATGACAAAAACGAAATACCTATTCGGAAAACATTTAATTTACCATTTTGGAAATTTCTGCACATATGAATGAAATGTTCATTGAATATTTCATAAAAGATAATTTCAAACTCCGTCATAACTCATGGACTGTTTGGTACACACTTAAATACTAGGTTCGGTTCTTCTACTGTTAAAGAAAAATATGTTGTCTATTAGGAAAATTATACATTGTACAAAAACACTGAACAATACTCGCACAATATCTCGGAATTCGCTAAATATTAAAGGTATTATTTGCTTTTGATATAAAAAGAAGTATAATCCAAAGATGCAATTTACTGCAGCCATTTTAATAAATATTTACATTTCATTAGAAATTTATTGATTTGTATTGTTACAAATAGGAATATTTGCTTTATCAATGTCAAAAACATGTAGATAGCTTCAGAAATTGTCAATTGGTTTCTATAAATTCTACATAACAAAATTTATAATATTCTTTTACAATCTATAGGAAAACAGAAATTTGTATGCCTTTATCAATTTCGGGACCTGCTAGATTCTAGTACCGAAATTTTAGATGTGCCTGCATTTATAACCGTAAAATTTATGAAAATTTGCTTATTTCACGTATTTTTATATTCTAACAGAAGTGTTTAGAAGATGAGTGACATTATTAGTATTATTCTATAGTATTTCTAGAATTCAACAGAAGGCGCGTCAAACTCTCTGGAATATTGAATATTCATAAAAATTTAATTTTCAAAAGTTTTTAAACATTAAGTAAATTTTTAGAAATGAGATATTTGTATAGATAGATTTTCAACTGCTGCAAAAATGTGCTGAAGTCCATACATTAAGAAATAATTTCATTCCATAAAAGTTTGCAGATGGCCTACCTTTGGAAATGTTGTGTTAAAAAAGCTGTTAAAGACGAAGCCATAAAAAAGGCGTTCGATTTTAAGATCAGAAATTCCAAAGCACAGAAATTTCAAAAAAAATAGTTAATTTGATAACTAAATCAGTAAATAATGCGTGATGAACTAGTAATTAAAAAATTTCCAAACATCCAGCCATGATTATCGATTTCTTTAAACAAATACCAAATAAATAAATTTTTCAGATTACTTAGCATTCGATGGAGATTAATTAACTATTATAATCGCTGACTCTCTCTCTCTCTCACATGTGTAAATAAATAAAATCGAATATATAAATCGAAAATCTTGTACAAATTGTATTAAATGTTTTTAAAATTGGGAAAAACAACGAAAAATTAAATAGCAACTTAAAAATTATCACTTTATACTAGATGATCTATCATCCAAAGAGCAAAATCGCTCTACGTACACAATTTGACCATTAAATGTCGTACCCAAACAAATTATTTTGCACCCCATGCTATGCGCCATCTCTGCTTAGTCCATTTTTTTTTTTTTTTGTAGACTCGCTGTTTAATTGTTGAACATACAACAAATGATCCTAACTGCGAGTATATAGGAAGACTATTAAAATCATGAATTTGGTCGAAAAACTTTCCGCTAAACCAACAAATATTTTCTATTTAGTGTTAATTTTTCCCAAAAATTAAAAACTTTCTTAACGTGGGCTAGATTGAGCTAGTTTAAAATAGAAGATGTTCATACAATTAAATTACAAAATATTATAAATTAAAATGTACAACAAAGACAACAAAATCCACCGTAATCTTTATATTGAAATTAATGAAAATACCAAAGGATGAAAATATTCAAAATCGACTCGACCACGATAATGCCAAAAATTAGACCAAAATGAGTACAAAATTTCAGTCATATGAACTGAGGGAATACACCCTACATTCCATTAACGACAGCTTTGTTTGGCAATTTGCAATTTAAAGCAATGATTTGAAACATTTGTTTTAGTCATAGTAAAAGTTCTTAAGTTGATATATCTGTATGTAGAGTCTGAGTATAACAGACAAAAATAGGTTTATTGTGGTAAAAAAAAGGTTTTACTAACAACGACATTGTCTATGATTAAGATTATGAAGGACAAGTCCCAACGCAAAATTCGAAAAATTGAGCTTGCGAAAATCCGAGCTCCTTTGCACGGCGGGGATTCGACTGCCTCATATTCTTCAGCATATTTTTATTGGCAGCAGGGACTGGCATCAATTTGATGCGCTGATGTTGCTAATTGTTTAACTATTTGGAATGCCCGTTAAGTGTAAGAGTGTAACTTTTTAGATGATTCGAATGGATAATTCTGATAAAAATAAACACTATATTTTGCAATTAACATAAACATTTATTATACATTTTATCTAAGGACTCATTATTGTATTAAACGACAAAAAATATGATTCTAGATAAATCAGGGTTACCAGTTCTGTCAATTCTTTTTGCATGACCGGTAACTTTGTGATAAACACAATATTCTAGCAATTTGGGGGTATTTGTGTATATTGTACAAGGTATGATAAATTAAATCGTCTTACAGTCACTAGCTAAATAATTGGGTATATAATATTATTTCCTTGCCAATTTATACTGTTTGTTAAACATGTCATTTTATGTGGTAGGTACCAAAAGAGAACTCTAGAAAATAGTACCACTTGCAAACAAAAAGGTGCAGCGGCCAAAAGAAATACGCATAATATGCAAAGAGCATAAAATATGCGAAAATGGTAACACTGAGTCTGCAATTAATCATTCTCTTAATTCTTATTTCGCCATCAAAATATTTGGCCGCGTTTTACCGGTGGAATCTTCTTCCGCAAATAGTTGATAGACAAACCGTGCTATTCACTTAAACTTTAGACAAGTCAATAGTTCATAAAATACGCCGCATCCGGATGCAAAAATCTTGGCAAGAAATTTGTAAGCAAGTAAAACAACAAGTATTTTCATTCTCTCTAAACTTTATTGAAATTCTAACTGTTGGTTATGATGATGATGAAGTGGGAACAAAAACAATAACATGACGTGTGTGTGTGCGTGTGTGTGTGAGTTTATGTGACATGGAAACAGTTTAAAGAAAAACGCGTGACAAGTGCTGCTGCATGCAAAAGCGTAGCATCAGGGAAGAGTTGATCGTCCCATTTGAGGGTTGGCAAATAACTTGTTCACAATTACGGTGAAGATGTGGGATCTTTCCTCTCCTCAGGTTCGTATGGATATTAAAGCATGTAGCAGAAACTGATTGATTGTATTTATATGAATAGATTCATGATGGTTGGTATTTTCTAAAAGTACTTACATAAATGCTGCAACTTTCAAATGCACACAGTTTCAAAGTTGGAACTTTGATTTCATATTTTAGTGCTGTTTGCGTACGAAAATGTACTAACACATTCATTTGCTACAGAGATTGTAGCTGGCATAAAAATGTTATTGATTCTCACTGCATGGACCGAATCCCCAATATAAAAACATATCACTCCATTCACTTTGTCTTGTTCCCCAAACATCGAATGCCAGACTTACCTTGGAAGGTCCATTTTATAGATTTTTGACACCCATTTGGTGATGTTAAAAGGTGCTTTTAAGTGCTTTAAAAAAATCAGAGTTAAAAAAAAATCTGAATATTAAAAGAAGAATTGACTGCGGCGCATCCTTACGACATAAAAAATAAATAATCTAAATTTGAAATAAATAGTATTTCTAATAATTTAAAGTACATAAATTAAAAAACCATATACGATATATATTTCTCCAAAAGAAAAAAAAAATTGATTTTCAATACTTCCTCAATTTTTTATAGACGATGCTTTTCAAATTTTCATATAAGTTATTTTCTTGTCAAAAAAAATATATATAACACTACAGCCATTTATTGAAAAAAAAATTATCTGCCCCTATTTTTTAAATAATAATTTTTTTTTTAAATTATAGAATTTTTTTCTTAAAAAAAATTTAAAAAAATAATTTAAATCACATTTCAGAAGGTACCTCGTAGACAATTCTAAATTCTCGCTGTTTTTTTTCTGATAATTTTTTAATCTTAATCGATCTTACTGCAATATATTTTTAGTTCAATATTACGTTTCGAGATCATTCTTCTATCAGCAATTTTTTTTATTATTTCTAATTTAAAAACTTGAGAAATTATGCAAGCTAAAACAATGTCTCGGCCAAAATATAATAAACCGGGTACTTTATATTAAGCACTCGAAACGAAGCTTTCGTTTTATGTAATTTCATTTTTGTATTCGAGCTACTGAATTTTTCGCTTTCGTCTAATGATTGAGAAAAAGTGTGAAACTGGATTGCGGTAGACGAAAATTCTTGTCCCTATAAATTTTCACAGCCAGTAAAAAATTTTGATTGTTTTTTGAAAATTTTGGAATGAGACCCAAATAAAACGTTACATAAATTGAATCAGAATACAAATTATTTGTAGTTGATGAATCAGAATCTATATGTAAAAGAGTTTTCATACGGCCGTCGGAATTTGAATCTAAATTTCTTATAGTTTTGATTCGGATACCAAAAACTATTTTCCTATTTGATTTCGTTTCGTAGATTACAAAATAGCGAATTAATGTTTATTAGCCTGTTTTATTTAAGAGCAACACAAAGTTTTGTTAAAATATTTCTCTTCGAATATTTTTTGGTGTGGATGCTGGATCTGGCTGTCTCAAGTTCAATAAATAAGACAGAAAATCGTACGAAGTGGTTATTTGGAAAAAAAATTTGATTCATTAAGAGTGGCCAAACGCACATAATCCCCAAATTCAAACATCCTGATATTTGCAAAATAAACATATCATCCAAAGCAAAGTCCTCATTCAAGTTATTTTTTTTTTTTTTTTCAATTAAACGAACGAGGTATAATTATATGTTAAGGGAATTAGGCAATATTTAGAAGTTTAAACAAAAACTAACACCAAAGTCTTCTATGTGTCAAATCGGACATAGTCACCACACCCACTTGATGTACCTTCCGTACAATACGATAGACTTGACTAGAATGATTTTTACTACACTAATTTGGAATCGATGCATTGGATGTACAAACAACTGGCAAGGCGTAATATTTTGTATCGATCTGTGCTAAACTACATCCACTTTACGAGGAAAAAATTCCACTAGACATTGTTTGTTCTTGAAACAATTTAGCAGCGTTGCCAGCTTTTCATATATTAATTTTTAAAACTGAAATCGTAACAGCTGGTTTTTTTATGTCCTAATATGTTCGATTATATATTTGTAGAATTGTTAAGTTGCCTCTTAGACATTGCCTCCATTAGACATTGTTTGCTCTTGAAACAATTTAGCGGCATTGCCAGCTTTTCTTATATTAATTTCTAGCACTGAAATCCTAAAAGCTGGTTTGTTTACGTCCTAATATGTTCGATAACATATTTGCAGGATTGTTAAGTTGCCTCTTTCTTTATTAATATTTCACTTTCAAGTTTACAAATGTATTATCGAACTTATTGCGTTGTAAAAATATGCATTATTCTGACTTCAGTGTTGGAAAGTAGTTGGCGTTGCTACTTAAAAAAATTTTCATCATGAAAGTTTTGTCTGTTTGAGAACTTTAGCTTCAAATGCACGATCATTTTTTTATATAGAGTTTCATTGCGAAAAGTCAGCATAGTACTAGCCTTCAGTTGCGATATTGGGGCAATATGCAGCACGCTTTAACATTGAAATAATCCCCGCAAAATAAAAGCGGTATCCATTCAATAACAATCACATTTTCATCACTATTAAAGATATAATCCATTCATATTTATCGTTTCCAACGAAGAACTTTTAAAGCACTTCCAAAACGACGGTAATGAAGTACTTAAAAACACTGGTTCAATTCTCGTGATTATAATTCCTAGCAATTAAAGTAAAATATTGTAATATAATATACTCCAAAATCTATTTTTTAGGAAAAACAATACGCTCCGAAGACGTAATTTTTGATAGTTTGCTTAAAGAAACTCTATTTATAGTTTTTGGGACAAATATTTGTTTATCCTCGCTCATATGATGATCGATATATTAAGTTTGTCTTTTAATTTGTAAAAACTGCAAATATTCAGAGATCAAATAAAACATTTATATTCCCTATCGCCATAAAAATCTACGTCGTTAATGTCTATCCACAATATTGTGGACTGCAGTTATTGATAGAGAGTGTATAACCTTCGATTCTACGGAACATTCATTCATTCTGCGGCATGCTCTTTGAAAAACAATTTTATTGAAATTTTTTTGTATTAAGGAAATAGTTGTATTAATAGAAATAGTTTTTCTGACGATACAACATGGACAAACATTTTCTGGAACAAAAAGCAGTTCTTTTGAATAATGAAAAATTGCAACCAAAGATTTGAATTTTCATTTATTATGAACATGCAGGGAAGAGGCATCATAAAATATTGTTTCATTTCTATGACAGCCCTGTCTTAATTTCCTTGGGTATGACACCATTTTCACCGCTTCCCTATCACAAAATGTGACGAAAGTTTGCTTCCTTGGATGCATTTATTTTGCTGGGTTGTTTTGTCATTACCTTCGAAATGTCTACATGAATCCCATACTACACTTTAGTATACATCTTTCCCATACTCTAGCTTAAACCTGTTTCTGGACTAGTTAATCGTTCCAACACTTTGTCTGTAACAACAAATTATGGGCTCGAAACTTGACCAGTCGTAATATTTTACATGGCTTAAAAGGGATAAATAATGACGTGGCCATCGCTTTCCTCTGGGCTTAGGGTATCCCCGTAATACTACACTAAAATCTCAAAACGTTTTGTTGTTTTTTTTTTCGTATTCTTCAAATTGGTGATTAAAAGCTGGAATTCTTTTCTAAAATAATATGCCTCGTCCTCTGGAGGTTCAGCATTTTCATGTTCTGGGAAGGGCAAAAAATGTGTTGTTTTAACATTCCTATATAAAATTGTAAATGTAAAGAAGAAAAAACGTGTCATAGGATAACAAATCCCCCAGAAATTAGCATAAGAGTGCAAACATGCGCACGGAGTACAAAAATGTTACGCTTTTATAGAAAAATAAACGCCATTAATCGAAAATGACTCATTATATCTACGCCTTTTCCGCTGTCTCACATTCAAAATATCAGATTTCGCCTAATTAACATTTTCGTCTAACTAAAATTTATAATCCATATATTTTACAAAATATCTAAAGAAAATTATATGACCAAAACAATTTTTATTAAGAAATTATTAATTAATTTTTTCCCTCCTTAAAAACGAGCAAATATATCGAAGCCCCAATTGTCAACAATAAATCGGAGATATCCAGCTACTTCCATTTGGAAAGGCGAAATCTGCGATTATATTAAACACAAAGCGGTTGCGTGATATTAAGAGCAAGCTTAAGCATTGCCAAGTTACTACCAATAAAATGCGTGTATAAAGATTTTCCCTTGAAAGTTTTTATGATGATAAATATTAATCAGATCTAACCAATTAAACGCCACGCCATATAATATAATAGTTAAGAAATCATTTATAGTTCAAGTATTTAATCGGAATAATCTCTTTATAATACAAACGAATACCTTTTATCTGTCATGTTCATGGTTGTTAAATATTTTTTGGATCAAAAAAAAAAATCTATAGATTTAATGCTCCTTCTCAACAGAGTGTTTTGTTTATGAAAACGATACTAAATGTCTAATTTATTTGTTAACTAAATATTGTTATTTTCAATTTCTACGAACTATTAACAAAACAATCAGCCACCATCAACAGCCACGACAACAATCAAGGCACTCCAACGCTCTCACAAACTCGAATCGGCTCGTTTCGATATAAAATGTATTATAATGGCCAAGATCCATTATCAGTTTTTCTATATTTACGCAACAATTTAAAAAGAATTGACTTCTGTTGTTTCAAATTGACACCATCACCAACCACCATTGACAATGAACGTGAATGACAAAGAGTTGGCCACACCATACCACGACATGGCGTGGCACTCCACGGCCTCTGCCCATAAAGAAGAACGCAGCAACAAAAAACGCCATTTGTCCTTTTGTATTAATGGACTCAAATCGTATCCAACGAAATGGAATGGATTGGAATGATGGGCTTTGAGAGCCTTTGAATTGACTTGACATGATTCAAGAGCACTCATTTGTTATAGTTAACCTGATAAATGTTACAAAGTATCCAAAAATGATTTTGTATTTCCACAGAGACAGCCACAGCTACAGCCAACAACACCCGTGACTGCTCGCTTACTCGCTCGTACAACTGAACGTGCGACTGTGATGTTTTCTTTTTATTATTGTATTTTTTTTTTCTTAACCCACTGAATGTGAAGTACTCGGGGTTGTAGTTCCTTTCTGCTGGGATCTCTTGCTTCTATTGTTCAATTGTTCGTTCAATATCGAAAATCGTATATCACTGCTGGAAAGATCTCACTCACTTAAATAAAGATCATTTGTTGGATTTTGAAGTAACAAAAATAATAATACTCTCGCAATAATAATAACAACTCATATCTACAAAATGTTGTTTGTTGATTGTTTTCGAAGACGACAGACAAACGGGCGGACGGACGGACGGACGAACGAACGAAGCAACGTACAGACGGACATAAATGCCATTGTTCAGTTGTTCCTTGTATGACTTACAAGTGTTTCACGGCTGTATTACAATGGCAAAGCTTACATAGAAGTGGTTAGATAATCCATTGTTCATGGATCATATCCCTTCAATTGAGCTGAATGGAAACTGTTTGGTCATTTAAGACAAATAAACACAAAAATGAGATCAATAAATATTTAAGGAGTGAATGGATTAAGCAATGAACAACACGGCGGCACAATGGCCTTAGAAAGAAATTTGAAAACCCTTGCAGGATTGCAAGGATTTCTTGATGGATAACTAGAAATTCATACGCTGCAATACATCAGTGTCAAACACACACAGTTCGATGCGAATTATAGTGTAAAATAAGAGGCAACAAAAATCTGTTTTCTGCTTCCATTCAAAAGTAATAATGTTTGAGAAATATGGTTTAGTAGTTCATATGCGACCACTATTTTATTACGGTTATTCGGTTCGATGCTCTGCAAAGGCCGTAGCAAGTACTGGGGTAGGTGGGCATTTTGATAACACAGGAACCACGGTAAACTGGTGATAAATTGGCACCAATTTTGTGTATGCGGACTGCTTGTAAACATGCTTACTCAAAATGATTTTTTCTATGTCTTGATCGTATCGAAGATCGTATTCTTACAAATATTTCTTTTCTTTTTGAGAACTTACTTCAGTCCTTTTACGACTTAAAATAAGGACAAAACTAATTTTGTCTAAGGACTCTTTGCAATTTTTGCCAAAGTTGATTTAAAAATAGTTTTGGATTTAAATTTTGGTAAATTTCCTTACGATCGAATTCAGCATTACTACCCGTTAAATACTGCATCACTACACCTAAAACTGCACATGCAAAATAAATCCAATTACTTCGGGATTTTGAACCTCTCTCACCACGTTTTCGATTTAAATTGGAAAACTTTTTAAATCAATCATTGTATTAAGAAGCGCTTGGCCACGTCAAGCCACACTAAGCCAACACTCTCAACGATAATGAGTTCCTATACAAATTAAACAACTTTTTAATTCATATATTTTATTTTCTCTTTTTTTCGGGATGTGCGATTAATTGAGTAATCGGCCAATTCGATCAATCAAAATCCGGTTTAACCAATTAATATTTATAATTAATCGGTAAATCGTAATTTTGATTATTCAGAACTCATGATTAATATAAACAAAACTGAGTGCATCGTTTTTCACATTTCTATGAACACGCGTCTAATTATTTTATAGCCGGAAGGAAACATTTGTGCTTAACAACTTTAAGAACTTTAAAAACCAATAATATCTGTACTTATAAAGAAAAACGACTTAAAAGGAATTAGAACAAAATCGATTTTATTCCTTAGTATTGTTGTCGGTATTTAGATAAGTATTATTGCCCAACCTCTTCCGAAAATTTGGTATAATTCACAAGTTATAGTCATTTTTCAAAACAGCGATTTTTGCAAAATTATATAAAAATTGATATAAGCAAAAATATATTTTTTTGCTGCTATTGTTTGTGTTCTTGAGTCGCCTAAGAGTCGTTTCAAAATTATACATATTTCGAGAGATATAACAAATTTTCATAATAGCGATTTTTTGAAAATCGCTCGAAATCTTAAAACAACAAATGGGTAGTAAATTTACTTTTCCTTGTTAGCACAGATGTAGTATGACATATTTTTCATGTCAACTATTTTAGTATTGCAGCTTTAAGATTTCAGTACATAATAAATTTGTATCAAATTTATCAGTTGAAGGAAATGAAATGAATAAAGAAAAAATTGTAACCAAGTAAAACCAAAAGTGGCAGGGAAATAGTCGCAGATGCATTAATTTATCAGAAGCAATATAGAAAGTTAAATCATTTAACAATAATTTTTATTTCATTTCTAGAAATAACGGGGTAATGAGTATTATTAAGTTACTATATTTTGGCTCTAAAAAACTGAGTGCATCGTTTTTCACATTTTATATTGTTTGTCATTCAAAAAGTTTTACTACATTTTTTTGCCACATAAAAACAAGTTCCTTAGGCATTTCTTTTTTATTGTTACCATATAAAAAAATGTTGGTCTGGTCTCGCGATGGCTATCCTTTTTAAACGCGTGATACTGACACTTGGATTCCTCCCATTGGCTATGCATCCGTTTAAACAAATCTTGTTCAATCTTGGCCAATGAATGGCTATAATCGCTTCATCCCAATCATTTCCATCAGCACTTGCGACTTCTGGGCTTTTCCTCTAATCGATTCGATCTTTCGGTGAATGTAGTTTTCGTTGATCAGGTCCACCTGTTTTTTTCCTGTCCTCATACTGTTCTCTTACGGCACGCATCACAATTTTCTACGTAGTCGCCATGTATACAGCTTTCTTTCCCTCAGGGCAACACAACGTTCTTTATCATACCAAGGCTTGTCTGAAAGTGATTTTTTATACTCAAATAGAGCATTTGCGGCTATCGCCACCAAGTGCGCGAAGGCAGCATATAAAATTGCATACCTTAACTACAATCGGGTGGTAATTTTTTGAGTAGGAATTTGATTCACTTACAAGTACTTATTATACTTCACGTCGAAACATAGCAGTCTGCATTAGTTATCGAAAGTGTTGCTGAGTAATCTGAATTCATCCCCTATTACGTTGGCTTAACAAATACTGGGAGCCATTATATAATCATATTATTTCGTATCAAGGAAATAATAACTGCATAAATATCCATTAGATTATTATATATTTATAGTTTTCTTTAATTATTCGCCCTCAAAGAGTCTGAAACCGTGCGAGACTTTATTGCGAATTTTTTTATATTTATTAATTGCCGTACAGGATGCTAATGAGACCAATGGTATGAAAGACATTTAATTCTATTCTTCTTTATTTGTTGCTGCTTAAAGTTAATTTTTATAGGTCAGCATTAACTGAGTCACAGAGGCGTCTTTATAACCAATAGTTCGTCGTTGATCCATTTAACTTCATTGAAAGAAACCTCTTACTTTTGATTAATATCTAACGACAAACGCTGCATTTTTAATTGATTGTAGGTTACACAAATTAGCTCATTTATTCCGATCTTAAAACGCAGAGAATACTTTGCAAATATCAATGCCATGATTTTTAAATGAGCACATATTCTACTATTCGATATTTCACATCTTAAAGTTAATAACCAAAAAATATTTGACAATATTTTTGGATATTTGACCAAAAGGCCATAAATCATTCGGCTTTACGATCTTCAAATAATTTACACATGATTGTGTAAACATCAAATAAATCTATCTTTCCTAAACTATGATGTGCTCAAGAAACACCTTATTTTTCATAGATGGACATATTAGATATGAAAAAATTATCATTCTGTTCATACACTTCACTTCATAGTTATCATCGCAACTAACAATCTTCCATTCAAACGTTTAAAATATGGCTTAAAAGCTCTAAAATCATGTCATAATGACAATCCATTTAACCATAAACAACAAATGTTGTTAACTTCTTCAGTTTCCCAATAACAAATGTCTATAAAATACAATAAATGTCAGCGTCATTGTCGCTAAGTTTTCCTGGGTATCACATCAGCTCCGCATAAAATTCGCATATTTGTGGCAAAGTCCAAATTGCGTCCTACGGAGAAGGAGCGACAGAGACGGAATGAATGTGAGGTAAACTGAGAATAGTTTCCGTCAATTCGTTAGACATAGAAACCCTCCTCAATAAGCCAACATTTTGAAAGCATTTGCCATTAAAATTCATGGCTAAATCACAAATATTTATTGTTGGCCATTATATGAAATCTAATACGGTTTGCTGTCCCCATGGCATTATAATACAGTGAGTGACAAAAGTAATGGAACGGCAATTTGTTTTACTATATTATAATATATGTATATCGCAAAAAAGAATAAAACTTTTAATTACAATATAAGAATAATGTACTTCAGAACATCATTTGAAATGAAAATGAAATAAAATTAATATCGAACTTTATTCTTTATTCAGACCAACTCGTTTTCAAGCTTAATATTTAAATATCAAAAGGATAGCGTACATTCAAAATTATATTATTTTGTTCTAATGTTATCAGCAAGAGTGAAACATTTCCATATCTTTTCACAAGAGCGCAGTGTAACTCGTCTCCGCTGGCCTAATTTGGTATTGGGAAATTAAGAGCTTTTTTGGAATAGTTGAAACATGATGAGTTCATTCGCTTGAAACTGTTTATCCCAATATTTGATTATCTAACAACTTTGTTTACAAATTTTCGCTTGATAACTATTTAGTCATAGTATGATTGACATTTTCCTTCTAAAAATTTATTCTAAATAAATTCTTTTAATATTTTCAATGAAAGACATCATTTCACACCAAGTTCACTATGCAAATTTTTTATCACGAAAAGAAGCAACAGAGTTTATACATTAATGGCCGTATTCGTAATAATTTACTGTAGATTTTTTTAACGTTTTTATTACAAAAATTTAATTTATAAACTTTTAACAAATTTCTATGAACACGCGTCTAATTATTTTATAGCCGGAAGGAAACATTTGTGCTTAACAACTTTAAGAACTTTAAAAACCAATAATATCTGTACTTACAAAGAAAAACGACTTAAGTGGAATTAGAACAAAATCGATTTTATTCCTTAGTATTGTTGTCGGTATTTAGACACGTATTTGTGTTCAAACCTCACTCGAAAATTTGGTGTAATTCACAAGTTATAGTCATTTTTCAAAACAACGATTTTTGGAAAATTATATAAAAATTGATATAAGCAAAAATATGTTTTTTTACTGCTTTTGTTAGTGTCCTTAAGGCACATATAGCCGCCTAAGAGTCGTTTCAAAATTCTACATATTTCGAGTGTTATAACAAATTTTCATAATAGCGATTTTTTGAAAATCGCTCAAAATCTGAAAACAACAAATGGGTATTAAAGTGATTTTTCATTGTAAGCACAGATGTAGTATGACTTATTTTTCATGCCAACCATCTTAATATTGCAACTTTAAGATTTCAGTACATAATAAATTTGTATCAAATTTATCAGTTGAAGGAAATGAAATGAAAAAAGAAAAAATTGTAACCAAGTAAAACCAAAAGTGGAAGGGTCGCAGTCATTAATTTATCAGATGCATTAATTTATCAGAAATAATATAGAAAGTTAAATCATTTTGCAATAATTTTTATTTCATTTCTAGGAATAACGAGGCAATTTACTATATTTTGGCTCTTTGTAGAATAACAGTTGGCTCAGACAGCTGCCCGCCAGCGAGCGGTGCACGATGGTTTGAGGTCTGAAAAAACTGATATTAACAATGGACCTCTAAAACTACTGATCCGATTGACAAAATATATAAGGAGGATTTGTAAGGAAAGGCCAAGCAAGACCTTAAGAAAAATACTAAAGGGTGTCCCAACAAGAACGCAAGATTTAAATGACTGATGCAGCAATTGAATTGTTTCTCTGGCTGTATGACATGTGGCGCCGTCTTGTTGCCCTCCACATTCATTTCTTCAATTCTAGCACGAAAAAAACTGGTTATCATTCCACGATACCGAACACCATTGACTGTTTGCGCTTGACATGCCTCATTTTCATAAAAAAGGTCCAATGATTCCTCCAGCCCAAAATCCACACAACACAGTGACACGTTGAGGATGCATTTGCTTCTCGTGAATCACTCGAGGATTTTCCTCACCCCAAATGCGACAATTCTGCCTATTGACGAAGCCATTAAGATGGAAATGATGGGCCTCGTCACTGAAGGTGATTTTATCGGTAAAATGAGCATTTTCATGTTGTCTCTCCAATACACAATTAACGAACTCCCTTCGCTGTCCATGGTCAGCTGGCTTCAGTTCCTGAGTCAATTGAACTTTCTATACATGAAGATGCAAATCTTTCGTCAAAATTCTCTGCATAGTGGATTTGGAGACACCAATTTGCTGAGCTCGGTGTCGCATTGAGGTGGATGGAGTTTGAGCGACGTACAGCTGCGACATTTTCGGTCGATCGACCTGGTCGAAGGCGCGTTGTTGTCTTTATATCACTAACAGACCCAGTTTTGCCAAATTTATCCATAATCTCTTTACAGTTGACTCTTTCGGAGCATTATTGTAACCCCAAATTGATCGCAATTTGCGAACTGTAGCCGCAAAACTTTCACCACTTTGGTAAAACAATTTCACAGTGAGAATGTGTTGTTCATTCGTGTAGCGCTCCATTTTTAGTAACCTCGTACCTTCTACAAACAATACCAATTGTTCAAATGTCAAACAATGACACTTCGAATGGCGGCAAATATAAATCTTGCGTTCTTGTTGGGACGCCCTATATTTAGAATCTGCATGATGAGACAAAGAACAAATTTGCTTAAATTACTGAGTATTCAACTTTAAAAATTTAAATTTTCATATACCACTTCTTCGTTTTTGACCGATGTAAATGAGTCGCATTTGAATGTCTAGTTGTCAACACTGTCACATGTAAGATAAAAAAAAATCAATCCAATCATTTAATCAAAATGAATTTTCAGGACTTTAAAAATCAAAATTTGTTTCCATCACGTTTTTTGATACTCTTACCGCAATATTATTTCTGACATGTTCTTAAAAACTACGGCAGTTTGACTCCCCGTCAATGGGAGCTGTCAGCATGGCAGATCATGGGATCACTTTTTCTGAAAAATATGAAATTTACATACGTATTTTTTCATACGTAAATAATTTGCTATTACGTCAGCCCGATTAGTATAATTTAAATTTGTTGGAGCCGGTAATAATACGATTCTAATTTATTCACAATTTTAATTAGAACCTTTGAATTGATTCTGAGATATAGGCAGGCAAAGTGCAAAATTGAATTTACAAAAATCATGTATTTTCACTTTTTTATAGTTTTTGAGTAGAGTATAAAAGACAAAAACTGAGCAAAAATACTAATCTAATGACGTGTAATATTGTGTAGCAGTAGTTAAGAATAGTTAACGTAATTCAGGATGTTAAATGTACTTCAGAGCTAGCAATTTGTGTTGTAGCCCACCTAATTCGGATAATTTGCAACTATTTGTAATTTTCTTTATGTAGCAATGAAAATATGAGCTTGTAGATGTACATACGTGAGCTCTTACAAAATAGCATAATAATCGACGTTAGAAACTGAATTAGGTTTTTTTTCTTTTATTTTATATATTTTTTTATTTTGTCCAATCTCGGGCTATTCCGTGTGTGTTCAAAAATAATAATTTCTTCACTTTATCTTATCTTTTAAAATAACTTAAGAGGAATAGGAAATATTATCACTACTTTATGGATTTTGTTAAATCTGTTTCAAAAGTTTGACCTTGAGAGTTTATCGCCATTAAACGATTGGAGATAATTAAATAAACTTCATTGTTTTACAAATGACGGTGTCGACAAGCAAACAGTATTTTCACGGTTGCAATAAAACGGTTATGGGCAAAAAAGCTATAAACTGTCAAGGTTGAAAAGGAATCTCTCGATTTTTAAAGTCAAATACCTTTGTAACAGATAATTTAGTGTTAGAATTCGTAACAGATTCAGATGCAATTTAAAATTTTGAAGTCTACGCAGTAGAATATATAAAAAATATATTATATGTACATATGTATGTACATATTCTTTATGTATTCTACAGCCTAGACTTCAAAATTATAAATATCATCTGAATCGGTTACGAATTCTAACAGATACAAACACGAAAAGATTGAAACAATCATCTTTGACACCCCGTAGATCAACCTGTATTACAACAGGTTGTTAAAATAGAATTTTTCTTGAAAGCCTGTCCTATTCTAGAAATCTATCATATATTTTATTTTCGGTGACTCTAACAACAGGGTGGCGCATGAATTGTGCTACAAATACAAAGTGGGGAGCAATTAGGATCGTTATTTAAAGATTTTGAAGGAATTTTTTTAACCAGAACTACGCCGAAGACGTATCCGTTTCAACATAATTTGGTTCCAGCAAGATGGAGGAACTGCGCATAGAGACAGACCGGTTATGGTGGAGCTCCAACGAAATTTCTCAAACAAATTAATATACAGAAACTTCACTTTCCGCTGGTCCCTAAGGTTACCTGACCTGTCTGCATCAGATTAGAATCTATGGGGTTATGTCAAGCAAGAGGTGTACAAGACGTAAGCAAAGAACTGTACTGAATTAAAGCAATCCATTAAAACAATAATAGAGGCGATTCGGCACCGAATATTTTTCTGATCGGGTGTCAAATATGCATGAAAATGGAGATCGCGGGCGACCAAAACTTCGTTGGAAGGACCAGGTTTTTGAAATACTATCGAAACTTGGTGTGACGAATTGGAGCAAAAGCGCAGAAGATCGAAGAGCTTAGAATTATTTTCTGCGGGCGGCATATAATACCTATAGATAAGGATGCCTAAGAAGAAGAAGAACATGGAGATCATTTACGGTCTGTCATCTTCAAAACCAATTATTTATATAAAATAAAATTGATTTCTCTATACAAAAAAAAAAAAAAAAACAAATGAAAGGCATTGACAAAAAAGAGTTATTTTAATTTCATATTGCAATACAATTGGTGCGCCACCCTGCATTGCTATTTTCCCGCAACAAGCCACTTTGCAATGATAACTTAATGACAAATAATAAAATAATAATAATATTTTAAAAGTATTTAAAGTATTCAACACAAGAAGAATACATGCCTACTCTTGACAAATAATATATTTCATTTTAAAATTAACACCATATGTTAGATGCTTCTCAACATAAAGATACGTTTCCGGTAGAACAATTTGAGCACTGCTACATGAAAATCCTTACCATATGTTTTAGACGTTCTTTCAGATTCTAGTACAAAAATTTGTCTTCCAAATTGGAACAAATACCTACGTAAGTTTCTTAATTTTTGTAAATAACATTTCACGAAAATCAATTTTCCTATAAACTTCCCACCCCTCGTGTTCCAAATTGTTTTGCCTGCACACTTTTGGTATCCACTGTATAATTGCTACACATATATTGCCACCCATGTGAATTTAAAGTAAAAGTGTAGTAATGACAGCATTTTATAATAATTTCCTTATTATTTACATAAATATCGTAAACGAACAAAAAGAAGCATTCTAGATGCAGCAAATACCACAGACGACAGCATCAAGTCGAAGATGGTGGGCTCAGAGAGCGATATCATGAAAAGAAACAAACAGACAGACAGACACTGGCGAATTGCTGCAGCATCACACAATTGCAGTAAGTAAATGTGAAATATGCAATTTTATCTGCTTAACGACACCAGTCATGCTGGGAATTCGATTCGATTTCACATCCGACAAACACGAAAAACCCCAAAGCCGAAACTGCCTACACACACGTTTTCTCCCTGGAATAGCGACAGTGAGTTCTAGTGCGAAATCGAATGGGTGATGAAAAAGATCTAAGCTGAAAACTTAAGCTTAAGCTTAAACTTAAATATATTTTAGCTTAATAAACTCGCCTATCACAGCCTAATGCTTAGTCGTACTTAATGTCCAGGGGAAGGAAGGAGAGAGAGAGAGACGATATCGTCGCATCCAGCCAAATGATGATGAGGACGGACAGTCAATATGGAGCTGTTGGTGCAAGTGGGTCCAGTAAGCTGGCGTTGATGGTTACAATGCTGGCGTTGTAGTTGTTGGTTGCTAAGCTTTATGAAATCCATTAGCCTCAAGTGTTTAGCAGGCTTATTGAATAGTAATGCCAGCACTTTCATCAAGAGTAGAGAAGACGACGAGGCATAAGAAGAAGTTCTAAAATCTATCCCATGTGGTGGTGTCGCTTCGAAATTGGCAAACCCACGCATTTTATACATTTAATTGGCTTGTCGAGTACTGTGTCGACTAGTGAGTCTCAAGCGCGCCCGTCCACCCGATCTTCTGTGAATTGCTGACTGAGTGAGCTTGAGATATTTCAAATGTGTATAATCAATAGTACACAGATTTATAAAAGTGAACATACTACTGACTGAGTTAAAATAAGCCTAAGAAGGATTCAAATGGATAAATCTTGATCAAGAACGATCAAGAACGAAAATTGTATTGTATCGTGTTCAAAATAGACCGATTAGAAACATTAATGCATGATGCAAATTATGCAACTGCATCATATTTAGATTATTTCATTAAGAGAAGCCCGACAGTGGACCCATTATGAGGAAGGTGTAAGAAAGTATCCATCAATGAGGGTATTATTCGAGACAAAGCCCAAATTTCGATGATAACTATGGCTAGTGAGAGCTACAATACCAAACTTGGACTATCTGTTTTTATGGGGTTACATCAAAACATATGTAGTCTTATGTACCTAATCATGTACAATAAATAAACTGAAATGCCAATATGATATTTGGTTTATAGAGACGATAAAACCACGCTGAGCAGTTCAATTTGTATGAGAAATATGTGCATCAAAGCTTGGATCGATATGGCGCATTTTTAATAAGAATTATCTCTGGTAGAACCAAATCATAACTTACAAATATAACCGATTTCTTGAGGAAGCAATAAAATGAAAAGTGGACGACCATTTAAAAGGGGAGATGTATCAAGACGTGAATTACTTGAACAATTGTCAATAGGATTGATGCGTGATTAAACCAAAACATATGTGGAAAATGTAGTGAAATTCTAACTAAAACTGCAACTTTTACAAACGACTTTGACTGGCTTAAAATAATAATTTGAATGGAGGCTGTATCAAAAAAATAGAATGATCTTATTCATTTTCTACAGAGTTCGTAGCGAACAATATTAACATACAAAAAAAAATTCAGTGGTAAACGTGGTGTTTGGTAGCGATGAAGCCAAGCTTTAGAAACCCATTCATATGGGGACTATATTAAAACAAGATAATACAATTAATACAAGTTATTTACCCAAAATTTAGTTAAATCGCAAATCGCTTTCGAAAAGTTCTCATGTCTTGCCCAATCAAATTGAACGATCAGAACTTATACTGCTGGGCTGTACCAAAACATAGACTAGTATCGCTCATTCTGAATAGGATTGGTCATAAGGACTGTTACATTATCACCGAGCTCATCTGAAATAATTGATATATTGAACTCCTAAAGAACGTTATATATCTTATATAATATTTACACAAACCTAACAAAACTATTCTAACATCTGCGTATACTCTATACACTAATCAACCATGCACCTATTCTAATTTCCCTCATTGTATCTTAACTCCCAGCATCTTAACCTCTCTACCTCTAATACATTCACCTCCCTACATCAGCCTATGCTAATTATTGTAGTTATTGTTTGGTTTGAAACAAACAAACAACAACTTGCATTGCATTGGTGCAGTCGATGCATGCTTGCGTCGCTGCTCATGCTATTGTTGTTTTGAAGCTAGGTTTACATACACATAAGAAAGATAAACTTCACTCAAATCAGCAACATTTGTAGTTTAGTGAAATTTTCAAATCTTACCTTCTTTTTTGGATCCTTGAGCAGTCAACAAAAAACCTTGCTAAGTATTTTTAATGATCTTATTGTAATAGTGAGGTAATAAAATTTCTGTTCATATCAATATTATATAGGGTGGCGCATAAGTAACTCGAAGATTTTATCACTGAATACATTTTTTGTTTAAGTCTTTTTTTTTTGGTCTCTTTACACAATTAACTAAATAATACTTGGGAAATTTATGATGGAAAGTCTCAGCACAGACCAAAGAAACAAAGTTGTTCAATTTTACTTTGAAAGTCAGCATTTTATTATTCAGATCGTATCGAAATTTCTTTCGTGTTCGAAATGTTCCTAGCGCTCCAACAATTTACCGATTGGTTAAGCGTTTTGGGCAACAAAGGGCTGTCTGTGATCTTCCGCGTGCGGGAAGACCTCGTGCAGTTCGAAATGAAGCGACCATTGCTCGAGTGCAAGCAAGTATTGAGGAAAACCCCAAAATATCCACCAGGCGACGTTCTCAGCAGTTCAATACAGTCGCCATTAACGTTACTTATGCGCCACCCTTTATAAAGAAAAACTAATTTTTGTTCTACCGGGAAAAGTATACCTTATTCATAAACGGGGACTATTTATAATTCTAGTTAGATATTTGTTCTAAACTGAACGATTAAACTGAACCGAAACTTCGGTTTGGGGGACAAAATAAAATAATTTTATTAGCCGATCCTGTGATTCCATGGTGGGTCGAAACTTTGAACCGTATCAAAACAAAATTTTACATGGCTTGCGGCTCCGAATTGAACCGAAATTTGTAGCAAACTGCTTACGTATGCTTGGCTTTCGAGAAAAATATTCACAAAACAAATAATTGTAAATACTGCAAAACGTTATTATTCAATAAAAACAAGGGCGGTACCAAACCTAGCCAGTAGTTTGAAAAAAATTAATTTGGTGAAAAGTGGCAACCTTATAAAATATATGTTTCAAGTTTCAAGGCGCCATCAAAAGTAAACGGTCTCAGTGAATTTGTAAACATAGAAAGAATTGGTCACCGTTGTGTAATTCAATTTTTCCATTTGAAGGGATTCTGCTCTGGAGGAGTCAGCTCCTTCGTTTACGACTGTAAAATATTGGGCAGCGGAGTTTAAACAAAGCCGTGCGAGTTGCCAAGACGAATATCCTAATGGTCGACCAATTGAGGTGCCCGCTCCAGACACAGTTAAGAAAATCCATAAAATGGTATTGAATGATCGTCGGCTGAAGGTGCGTGAGCTAGCCGAAATGATAGGAATTTCAAAAAGTGCTATAAATCGCATATTGACCGAATATTTAAAGATGAGAAAGCTGTGCGCAAAATGGGTGCCGCGCTTGCCTTTAATAGAACAAAAACAGCGCCGTGAAGATGTTTCAGTAGACTGTTTGGCGATGTTTCACCCCAATAAAGCCGAATTTTTTCATCAATTTATAACCATGTCTCACATCTGAGACAAAGGAACAGTGAAAGCGGTGCTGGAATGGGAGAATTGTGTCCAAAGAAGGCGAAGACGGTTCCATCTGCAGGCGAGGTCATATTATATGTTTTTTGGTATGAGCATGGAATTGTTTTTATTGGTTATCTTCGGAAAGGAAAAATCATCAACGGCTAATTTATTGCAGCATTTAGCTGATGAAATTATGGAAAAAGGCCGTATTTGGCATTTCGTCAAGACAATGCTCCAATTTAAACATTTACTATTGCGATGGTCAAAATTTATCAATTAAAGCTCGAATTGCTTCATCACGCACCTTATTCACTGGATTTAGCTCCCTCAGACTATATTCTATTTCCAAATTTGTAAAAATGGCTCGATGGTAAAAGATTTACCAGCAATGAAGAGGTGAAGCCTGTGGTTGATTGATATTTTAAGGATTTTGACAGTTCGTGCTATAAACATTGTATTGAAGCTATTGAATTTCATTGGAAAAAGTGAATCGAGCTAAAAGGAGATTATGTTCAAAAATGAAGAAAATGTTTCCCAACTTTTTTGTGTCTTCTTTGTTAGGTCGGCTAGTTTTGACACCGCCCTCTTAGCAAATAAGCCGTAATTCTGTAACCCAAAGTGTGATGATGATTGTTGGTTAAATGAAAATGAGTGTAGTAAACCAAATCAACAATATTTGGAATAATTTTTATGTGCGGAGCTATTTATTAGTGGTTTTGGTATAACTTAAAGTTTATAAAAGAAAAATCATTTCAACAAGTAATCATGATCCAATAGATCTTCCAATAATCGCTGCAGTTTTAAAAATGCTTTTGGTAGACTTTTTTACACTTTCGACGTGGGTTTTTTGTCTTCATACAAAAAAGTGAAATTAAGCAATGTTAATCACTGACTTCGGATTTAAAAACGCAACTTCTGGGATTATAAAATCACCACATAGTACTAAGTTGTGAGTAGGGATACAATGTTTTCAAAATTACAATCTGAGTCACTTTTATTGTTAATTGCATCCACGAAGGAATTACATTTTTAAAATCGAAACTTTCCTACCAATCCGAATTAAGCATATGTCTGTCCCAGAATAATGGAAAATTGCCTATGGTTCTTAACTTTTCCACCTTTGTGTAGAAAAAATCGCAAGAATTGAACACGAATCGAATGTGTAAAACATTGTGCTGCGATCGATGATGATGATGATGATGCGTATCCATGTGTTTGTTGTTGGCCGTTGTATTTATTCAACGCCTAAAAGATAATCAAAATAACACATGTACTTAATATACACCATGTAGTTTAGCACCCAAAAACCTCTCCAACTCTTAAAAGTCTTATGATCTCTGCAGCCACCTCCTTCCTTCCTTCCTTCCTTAGCGTCATCCTCATCCTTAAGTTGGTGGTCGTGGTGATAGCGTAGTATATCTTTTAGATTCTTGTGCTGCTGAGCATAACAACGACGACGACGTTTGGGGTTTTGCCCATCGTTTGCTCAATGGACTAACTGGCTGAGCCGTCTTGGACGGTTGGAATAATTCTCCTGGTTCATGGAGATATTGTCGTGGTGGTTGTGCTAGTGGAGGTGGTGGTGTTGTTGTTTCGTGAATAGAAATAATGTCGATAGCTTTTAAACAAGAGATCCATTTCAATTTGTTTGGATTATTCAATTTAAAAGGTGATAATTTTCTACTTTATACGAGGCTTGACATGTGGGCCACCCATAAAAAAATTTGATATCCGAGTAGGTTGTAACAACATCATCATCACCAACGACATCATCAGCATCTGCATCGTTAACGTTGTCTTCCAGCCAGTGGAACAGAGTGGTCATCGTCATCATCATGGTTTCCATCTCGCAAGCTATCTGCTTGTGTAACCAGTTGAAGCCAAGCTATGTCTTAATGTCCGACATTTCTTTGTTGTGTAGTTGCTGGCTGGTCTTAACTTGTAATAGACAGAGGTGAGCAGTGTAGCGCTTTGAGTGTTGGAGTGCGTGTGTGCGCTACAGCCATCTGCGTGCGAGGCGTTTAATGTGTTAGTAAAAGTGCGTATTATAGTTTTAAGCTTAATTTAATGTCATTATCTGCATTGTAATTTAGTTAATTTTTGTAAGGCGATGATTTTCACACATTTTAAATGTTTTGACTTCACATCAGCGTTAATGGCCATATTTAATGACGTTATTGAAGGCACCGGATTAAGTACTTAACCCCGTGTTTGTTATTGGTTTACATTATTTTGTTACATACGGACAGACGCAAACATACAAACATACAGATAACTGATAAGTGTCTTAATTATAGGTTTAATGGTTTCCTAAGTTACAATCGTTAATCTTGGAAACTGTTTGTTACTTAGTGGAATTTAAGTCAAATTTCACTTTTTTGGCTATAATTCAAAAATTGAAAAAAAAAAATGATTACACAGCGTTATCCATTTAATGGTTTCAAAACGGCCGGTCTGGCAAGGCTGTCAGCTGTTACATATGCACCTGTCATTTCAAGTGCTATTTATTTAGTGAAAGGTTTGCCATTTACGAATAACGCGTAAAAATAGTTAAAACTTACTACAAAAATGGTGATTCAAACGTAATTCAATAGGACCGATTTTGGATTAATTGCATGAGAAGTTTCCAGAAAGCGCCATTCGACGCTTTGGCGACGTCAATTGACCATTATACCATGTGGTGAAGCCACGTCAAAGACCGTGTTTTCACGGATAATCGCCAAACGTACTGACCGAAATGTGCGAAAAATTGGTCGAAAGTTACTTCAAAAGGATCCACTGCTGTCCAGAGGCAGTCAATTAAAAGACGTTGTATTTCGTACATAATGGCCAAGCGTTATAATGAAACAAAAGTTTCATAGAAATCATAAAATTTTTTTTATGCAACTTTATTTTTGAAACCAAAAAATGGATAACGAGAAATGAATAATATCAAATAAAATCTACGTCATAGGAAAAGGAGTAACAAAGAACATTTCAAAAATGTGTTCAAGAATACCTCATATTTAAGGATTTCTTTAAAAATTCAAATATCAAAAGACAGCTAATTCTTTCACGTTTTTGCACTTTCATCCGAAGGAATGACTGTATATATCATTTGCCCCTACGTTTTTATTATATGGAATATACGAGTATTTATGTATCACATCACATTTGATCGAGAAAGTAAGAATACATTTCGTGTAAGTCGAACAGATCACCTTTGCGACAGTTTTCGATTTTGCCACCAACCCCTTTTTGATAAGAATGAATAATTTATTATACTAGCCGACCCGGCAAACGTTGCTTTGCCTTCAAATTTTATTTTTATTGGAAATGTTTCATTAGCAGGAGCAGAAATAATTGCTTTTTAATTTGTGGTTTGTATACGAGGTACCACTCCCCATTGTCCAATCCCGCCCATATTTGCAGCAGCACTTAAGATATGTATGTACACCAAACCGATGTACCAAATTTTGTTCAAATGCCGTAAACAGGAGCAGAAATATTGGATATTTAATTTATGGTTTGTATGGGAGGTACCACGCCCCATTGTCCAATCCCGCCCATATTTGCAGTAGCACTTAAGATATGTACACCAAACCTACGCACCAAATTTTGTTCAAATACCGTAAGCAGGAGCAGGAATAATTGATTTTTAATTTTTTGCTTGTATGGGAGGTACCACGCCCCTTTGTCCAATTGTACCAAATTGTAAAATTTCGCTTTCATGCCGAACATTTCTTCTTCTTACTCCCATCTTACATCTTTTAATAACGATGTATCGACACAAATAAATGGTCGTGTAAAAAAATTCATATTTTTCCCAAAATTTGGCGACTCCTTTAGAAATATGTGAGTTGTGAGAGGCTCTTTCAATCAATCAATCATAAATATTACATTACTTTTAATTATTGAAGGAAAAAAACTAAATTATTGAAAATTTCTAAAAATTCCCATTTTTTTTCAAAGAGGACTTCAGTCATCGCATGGAAGAGTCGCTTTCGAACGGACCAATTTAGGCCACATGTGATACCTGCGGACAGCATCGTAGAGGACAATGTACCAACTCCCAGCCAGATAAGTGGGCGTGCCATAAATACCTTCTTTTCATTTATAAAATACGAAATTTCCCCGCCTATGTGGTGGAATATTTTTGCAATATTTAACGACTTCCGCAGTTAAACTACTCCCTTAAAAAGCATATGAATTTGGTTCTTTCAAATAAATGCACGCTGATGCTGTATTGAGTAAATAGCAAAATTTTGAAAAATTGTGGAAAATTTAAATTTTTTATAGGTGATTTAATATGGTCAATTCGAAATTAACCTGCCTGCAACGCATAATCCATAGTCGCCCTCAATTTGTTGGTGAACCCACCATCGATCCCATTAATGTAGAGTTAACTATTTAGCGGTTTCAAAACAGCCGATCTGGCAAGGCTGTCAGCTGTTAAATACCTGTTAACTGAGGTGTTATTTATTTAGCGAAAGGTTTCAATGGAACAAAATGTTCTTCAGTTATGAAGCTCATTTCTCACTCGGTGGTTACGTCAACAACCAAAATGGTCGCATATGGAATTTGGAGAACCCAGATGTGGTTGCATTGCATCCGGAAAAGGTGACTGTTTGGTGCGTATCATTGGGCCGTATGTTTGGAGGTGTCATTGGGCCGTATTATTTCGAAAACTATCTCAAAAAGATCCATTGTTGCAATCAATCCAGAGGTTGCAGAGGTTACATAATGGCGATGTTCAGGCATTAAAATGAAACAAAAGTTTTATCGAAATCATAACTTTATATGTGTTTTGTTCAATTTCACTTGAAACCGAAAAGTGGATAGCCATATACTACTGGCAAAAACTCAAAAATGTTGCCGCTTAGAATAATATGTGAGCTGGACGGATACGAATTGAAAGCCCCGTTGTTTGTTTGGGCAATTGGAATATTGCTCAATGTAAGAACACAATCCCAAAAATTTTTAGTGTCAATGATCAAAGATGAAGGATCAATCTCCTCAAATTGGTGACATAGCATGTGGTGAGGCTTAACTGGTAGAAAATGTTCCACTTTTAAAATCTTTAATCAACTATTCAGTAAATGGCAACTGTCTTTCCGCACTTATCGGTGTGCTGCGACTCTATTTTGGCCAAATGTAAATCCATATTCATTAAATAACAGAGAAATGTGATCGCTGACTATATTAAACAATGCCTTAATTAGTTCTAACACAGATCACCTGCTGTAAATATCGGTTATAAAATGTGTTAATTACCCACAGTTAACGACAACTGTTTTTCACGGCGAATGCATTTAAAATGCAAATTGTTCACCTTCATTTCACGACACATTACAGGCGCACCAACATAGTAGAATATAATAAAATAGTTTAACTAATTCTTTAGAATTGATACTAACAAACTAACCTACTAGGGGGGAGGATTGAATTCAATGAAGTCTAGGGTTTCAATGAAGTTATTAAACACACTGGCCAACGATCGAAAGCGATAAAATGTTGTATGCCACACAGGGTGAAGTTGCATCTACTTAAGTAGGTACGTAAGTGGATCTTTGGCTGTAGCTGGTCATGACTGAACATAAATGTGCTATTTTATGTCCAACTGTAGGTTATTAATATGGATGGGAATTGTGAGTGCCACAATCGGTGAAAGACGATGACCGTGAAAATTAATACAATGTCACACTGAGTTTTAGAGCCAGCCACCATCACCACCGGGCGGAGAGACAGGGCTTTGTCGTAAGATGATGCCTGGCGGTGACCATGTTCTATGCCTACTTGGCTATTTTATCTAATGTCCGATCAGGGATTTTCATTAATTGACACTTCAATGGCATCAATAAACGCCAACACTACAGAACACAACACCTTACACCTCTCACCCTATGCTCACTCACCTGGAGGGCAAATGTACCTAGCTATGTCTGTTTATACGAAGTGGAACCTCCATTATTACCATGTGCAGCGACAAATATCGAAATCATCATCATCAACATCGTCATCCTCGGCAGCGTCATGAGAATCCCCATGTGTGGCATAGTCCATGGTTTATGGAGTCTACGCAGGAGAAACATAAAAAGATGGCTATGACATTCTTCTATTCGTTCTTCGTGGTATCGCTTTTGTTTTATGCCTTTTTTGGTTTTTTCCATTTGCTCCTCTTTTCCATTCTACAGCTAAAAAAGATATCAATATTCTGATAACAAATTGGAGAAAACGCAGTAGATGATGCGATTGAAAGCCCAGGCGCAATGAATGACGGGTGATCGGATAGAGGTATGGTGGCGGTAAAGGTACCTCAGTGTCATTGGATGTTGAGAAATGGATGCCTTCCTGTCCGCTTGATGTCTTGCTTACCCGCCATCACTCTCTCTCTCTCTCTCTCTCTTTCTATCATTCTCTGCCTCTGTATCACATCTGTAATTGAAGTGTTTATCAGATTACATGATCAGGTGAAATTTGTAGCAGTTAGGTGTTATTTAAACACAACGCCGGTGGTCCTCATCCAATAGAAAAAGGGTTTCTCCCAATTAAGTTATATCGATGTGGCCTCAATGCTGCGATACTGCAGTTTTTGTGTCACAGTGGTTTCATACCATTTATGGGTTAATTTGTATTGTCCCCTATACAAATGGGAAGACAGTGACGAACGTATTGTCTTTGTGAACAGATAATGGCATCAATGGCCCGAATGTCTATATGTAACTGTCACCAGGTGGTCGACCATAAATTATAGATAATTTTACCAATATAAAGTTGTTTGTATTATTCCACTACCATGGAATTATTTATACTTTGTGTGGCTAAGTGGTTTCTAAACCATAATGAGAAATAGTAATAATTTGGAGGCATTGAAGAGTAAGTCGTGGTCTTTTAAACCCAGGGCAATTAAAAAATGGAAGATTTATGTGCAATGTTTTGATACAACTGGTCGTATAAACGGTAGATTCTTGTGAGTTAATTGCATTCCACTTTTTCTACTTTCGTAGAAATTCGTAGGTTGTATTTATAATACAATTTTTATTAAACTTGAAATGTTTGTTCGTTTTTCAATTTATTATCAATATTCAATATAATAATATTGTCTAGATTTTTGTTTCGGTTCAAGACTGCTTTTTCTATTAGCAATTATTTATTAGTACTAATAAAAATATAATTCAAAAACGCGAAATTTATTGTATTGGTATTTAGATATTTTTGAATTATGTAGGATGAAACATTTACTGGTTTCAAGGTCTGGCAAGGCTGTTAGTTGTTAAATATGTGTCATTTGAGGTATTATTTATTTAGTGAAAAGTTTGCCATTTACGAATATGGATCGCTTAACAACCGAACAACGCGTAAAAATAGTTAAAACTAACTACAAAAGTGGTGATTCAAACATGGGCACTTTTCGTGCATTACGCGTGATTATGGACGTCATAATCGACCAACTGTGCAAGGAGTTATCAAGATTATAATGAAATTTGACGAGGCTGGATGATGCGTTCAGGCCTGTGCATCATTGCAATGCACGCAATGCCGAAAATATTGCTTCTATTAGTGAAAGTGTCAATTTGTCGATTTCACGGCGTTCTCAGCAATTGGGTCTATCTTATGGCTTATTATGGCGTAGTTTTCATTTGGATTGGCACCTCCATCCATATAGAGTCCAACTTATGCAATAACTAAAGCCAACTGATTGGGTGCTACAGCAACAGGCTTTCAATGCTGATATTTTTGAACAAAATTTTCTTCAGCGATTTCTCACTCGGTGGTTACGTCAACAAGAAAAATTATTGCATATGGAGCTCGGAGAAATCAGAAGTGATTGTGAAAAAGTCATTGCAACCCGAAAAAGTGACTGGCTGGTGCGCATTATGGTCTGGAAATTTTTTCGAAAATAACGTTGGAGGAACCGTTACCACCAGTTCAAAGATCTATGGCCGCATGATAACCGATTTTTTTGGCCAACAATCGAAAATTATGAGTTTGACGATATGTGGTCTCAACAATACGGTGCCACGACCGATTTTGTCTTTATTTCATCACAAATTTCAAATGCGATTTGACGCCGTTAGACTTTTTTGTGGGGCTACGTCAAAGACCGTGTTTCCGTGTATAATCGGCAAACGTTGCAGCATTTGAAAACCAACATACGTCAAGTTATCGGCGAGATAACGCCCGAAATGTACTACAAAGTTGTCGAAAATTACCTTAAAAGGATTCATTGCTGTAACCAATCTAGAGGTTGTCATTTGAAAGACATTACATTTCGTATACTGCGAGATGTTGCTGCAGCCTTCTCAAACATCGAGAAGGAGGCAGTGAAGATGGGTCTGGTGATAAACGAGGAAAAAACAAAGTTATTGATTTCAACGAACAAAGAGTCTACTCGTTTGGGATGCTGTGTGAACGTGGTGGAAGAATTCATCTAACTCGGTTCCGCTGTGAAAAAAACGAATGATGTCTGCATGGAGATAAAGAGGAGAGTATTGCTTGCTAACAGATATTACTATGGGCTAAGCCAGCGATTCAATGATAAAGCCCTTTCTCGACAAACAAAAATCCGACTGTACCAGACGTTGGTTTTACCTATCTTGTTATATGGCGCAGAATCCTGGGTTATGACGCAAGCGGTTGAATCAGTGCTGGCAGTTTTCGAGAGGAAAAACCTTCGAAAAATATATGGACCCATCATCGTTAACGGGGAGTATCGGCGTCGCATAAATAACGAGTCGTATGGGCTATATGTCGACATCGACGTAGTCAAACGCATTAATATACAGCGATTGCGTTGGCTCGGTCATGTTGTGCAGTTGAACCCAAATGCGGAAAGTTTTCGACAACGATAGGCGGCGCAGAAGAGGGCTATCAAAACTCCGTTGGAAAGACCAGGCTTTTGAAATATTATCGAAACTTGGTGTGAAGAATTGGCACTTGGAATTATTTTCTACGAAAGTATGTCTATTCCAGTTGCCATCTAAGAAGAATTTTAATGAATTAATGAAATAACAGCCTTGTCGAAATCAATGCTTTTTGTGTGTTTTATTTAGCTTAGCTTTTGAAACCGAAAAAATGTTAGCGTAGTTTTGATTTGAGCTATATTTGTTGGCATGCATGGACAAAAACTTGCAATAATTTATTTAGATTTAACTTGTGCTCTTCATTAAGAACATTTTCGCACCAGTGGGCAAAACTTCTCAATTGTTTTGTGAAGTTATAGGGCCCTTAGGTGGCAATGGTGTTCGAGAAAGGACAATCGGCTTAGGGTGCTGAAGATGGTATTGCGGCGAATACCGACATAGCTATACGTCCACCCATCTGTGTCAATATAATCAATTTCGCGAGCTTTTAATTATGTTGCTATCAGAAATAATAATTTGCTAATAGGGAAAAAGATCTTTAACTGAAATATGACTAAATAATACTGAAAATGTACCAATGCCCAGATTTGATTTTCCATTCATCTTCTCCTGTTGCGTTAAATTCAAGTTGCTAATAAGTAAAATTGAAAGAGAAGTCCAGAACCCTGCCACAACTTATATAAGAAATTGCAACCTAGAGAAAAGGGGGTTTGATTCCAATTTTCTTCATATTTGCTTCATGGGTTAATGGATAGTGAAATGCATTTTGGAGTTATACACTTGATGTCAATATTTCATTTTAAGTTTTAACAATTACAAATCTCCTACTACTCACAGTTGTTTAAAATTGGATATCAATTAAATCATAGCGTACTGTATTTTTTTTTTTGGAACTTTACCATCCTTCTAATCATCCGTAAGATGAATTTCACTCAATTTATTTATGAGTATGTATGAATAAGAATATTATGCACGAATATGTTTATACTAATGTTTAATAATATGACATTTGGACATATATATATTTATATTTAAAGATAAGCTGATGAAATTTGAAAATAAATCAATTATTTAACACATTTTAGCCGATACATTAGGCTTATCTTTTTATTAAAATATTTGCTCGCTAGACGACGCTGATTATTAATTACTAGTAGCTCTAAGTTAAAAGAGCCGGTAAAAGCAAAATGGGCAGACGCTATACAAATATTTAGAAAATGTATTTAAAATATTCATTTCAAACAAAATCTTGTTCTGCTGCATCTGTCACAAAAGGAAAGGAGAGATCAACTCTTTCCCAACCAGCCACTATAAACAAAGTCGAATCAACAATTTCGAAGTCAATTTCTGATATAATGAAAACCCCATCAAAAATAGTACTACCTTTTTTGTACAAAGTTAAATTTTTTACATAAATCTCAGCATATTCTCACATTTTAATTTAACCCATTCAAATCAAGGAGTATAATATAAATCTAGAAGCTTTCAAAGAGTCATCAAATTCTAATAACCTGCACCTTTATAATGAGCTCCTAAAATCAAAAATCATACCTAAAGTGTGGCACTAAAATCCCAAAAAGTTACTTTTATTTATCTCAAAATATTTGCTGAAAATCTGACCAGATGTTATTGTCTGGTCCGTTTTTTTTTATACCTGTACTTTTAATTTATAAGTGATCATAAGTGATATAAGTAATCAGAAGTGATCAACAGAAGTATGTAAGTTTGGCTGTAATTTTGATTCGGTCAATGTATGCTATTCTGATTCGGTCCTTATTCATATGCATTCACTATCGCAGATTCCTTCTCATTGCCTAAGGAAGATGCAAAATGTCGACCTTTGATGTCTGTGTCGTCAGCTTATGCTGAGGATATGTGCATATCCTCCAGTCCTATTTATTGCATTGTTATTTTCACAGGAATATTACAACGATTCAACCATAGACAGTCTGCCTATCTAAGGCTTCCTTTAGCTTTAAAGTCGTTCCACAAGGTTTTGACCTAATGCTGAGTTCCAATCTGTGCCATTTCAAAACAGTCGAACACTTGCTAAATTTGACTGACTTGACAATATTTTGTTGACCACATTTTGCAAGAATACAATTTTTCATGAGACATTTAGTGAAATCAGGTCTATAGCGAAAGTTGATGTATTATTGTGTCTGTTAGCTGTTATCTGAAATGTATTTTTTTATTTTATTTAACAAAGAATGGGAATTAACATTTCCCTGATAAATCACTACAAAGTTATAGACCAATAAACATCTGAATAACAACATTTGAATATTGAAATAAGTGCGTAGGTGGTTCGTAAATGTCACTAATAGCAACAGCTCGTAAATTCGCCTTAAACGTGTAATCTCTTGTCGACATTTCAGGTATGCCAGCGACGGGTTTCAACATAACAAATCCGAATAACATCGATCTTAAGATGATTATAGACGCATATATAAGCATGTGAATGCGTTAACTTGTTTATTATTATTGAAAACAGAGAGTCATAAATTAATTAATGAAGTAGAGGCCTTTGTTTTCATTCATTTAACGTTTGCAAACGCGACTTAATATCCCATCCCATCCATAATATAATATCACTACTAACTGATGATGTTGGTGATGATGACGAGGTAGAGTATGGAGATCATCAGCATGAAGATCATTCAAAATCAAACAATATTTGAACTCTAACACTGACGGCGGCCCACCTATGTGGTAACCCCAGGAACGACATCATCAACAACTACAACAAAGGTGGACTAAAGCGATGATTCAAGCAATGAAAGACTGACAAAAAGAAGCAAAAACGACGACGTTGTTGGTTACAATGGGTTAATGAAACAATGCCAATTGATTACATTGATCGATGGTTTCAATCGATTATTGTCCAGCAACTCAACAGTCAGTCATCCAGGCCAGCAAATAACTAATAAATCTGAATATGTACTGAAAAAGAGCAATAAAAACAAACATACATTTCAGATCATCATCAGCTTCTCTCTGGGGTAGATCCCAGGCGACCGCAACCAAACTAAAGCAACACGCACATGCGCACTCACACCCACATGCGGCGGCGGCGGCGGCTGCGATGGCGTAGTATGGAGTACTTCTTAGGTCAACAAGAGCAAAAACTATAAGCGCTGGAGTCTACCTTCGACCCGTCTTGTCTTGGGCTACATACTTGCTCGTACACATTCATCTCGACACAGTTTGATTTTCAATTATTGAAATCTAACAAATTACATACAATTGATTAAATTTCACCTTCACAGCCGGTACAAACGATCGATCGATCGACTGATCGGCGGGTTCTCCACAACGATCCCAGTTATGATGATGATGATGTTGTTGCTGTTGCTCTACATGGACATTCACATGCTAAAGATCCAAAACAACACGCTCCTCTGTCCAGCGTATGCAAAATGTTTGTCCAATAAGTGACTGTATTGATTAACCCCTCACTGGGAACATTTAATGTGTAATAACGATTTGTAGCTGCGAAACATCCAAACAAACCTTCTCCATGAACGTGGTCGGCCAGCCAACTCAGGCAATCTTCCTCAACACCTTGCCGGTTGGCCAAATTTCGTAGCTCCATTCATGGAAAACTTCACGAAACCCCATCTATGGAATACTCACTCACTCACTCAGTCACTCAGTCGCCCGCTCGCTCACCTTAACATGTTGAAATTCCGCGTATTAAACACCATCAATCATGCAGCGTGTGTGCCATTATGCTGCACGGAGCGTGTGGGGAAACTTGGTGGGCATCGCTAGATGGTAACCACAAGAAAGCCATCAACACGACTTATGGATGGGTCTTTTGTTTGGAACTACTGACAAAACATCATATTTCATTGCTTAAATTTGTTTACATGCGTAGTTTAGATGCTGATCCGCTCATAATAACAACAATGTTATAGATTTATTTGAATATTACATGATTTCGAAGAGAAACATGCATCAGTCAATATCACAAATGTGAATATGAATCATGTGAATATCATCGCACACTCGCATTCCTCTTCATACTGTGGGAAGATCAGAGCTCTTGGTTTTCGAATGGAAGTTACACAAAACGAAAGAAAAACTTCAAATGGAAATTTCCGCGTTTAACTCTTGATTTGTATGTACAAAAATATGTTGCTGCTATACTTGTTGATCGATCGCCCATTGCGGTTGCTCTACTTTTTCAATTGTTGGTTAAGAAATAGAGAGTTAATGGCTGCTATGGCGTGGGAAAAAAGATTATTTTGACAATCTAGGAATAGGATTTTTCGCACACCGATTTTCTATATAATTCCTTAACCTATTTAGGCTGAAATTTGTTTACAAAATGAACAACAAGCGCGACAGCAGACCACCTAAAAGGACAACTTTACCAGGCGCAAAAAATAATAATACGACAGGAGCCAACAAAAAGTTCCGCCAAATGTTACAGACTCGATAGATTCACACAGGCCACAAAGTCCAATTGATCTAGCGACTTATATTCTGTGGAATGTGATAAACGAAATAAATATTAATAATCAGCATATGTGAGTGCAGGACAAGTAACGAATTGAATAATCAGCAGATGCAGGTGCAGGACAAGCGACGAATTAAATGAACCTTGCGAAACTTCAACAAGTCAACAGGCGAGGGACACAATCGTCAAATTGAGCGGATCAGTGGGTGCAGGACACAATGATCAAAATAAACGAGACCAATTGGCTAAATCAAATAAACAATTTTGAGCAAGAATGGATATTGGCACAAAGTAGAAGACCAAATCAATTCAGAGTGAATTAAGTAGACACTGTTCCAAGCAACAATTCAGAAGAAAGAAATGAGAACCGACAAAAATAACGCCCAGTGTAGAACCAAATTACCATATCCCTATAGTGCCCAGATCGTAAGTGCCATGATCATCATCAAAAGAATATTGGGGTCAGCCCCACTCCCATTACAACTCTGTAAATCGCCAATGTGGTGGCATAAATCCAGCTGATTCATCCACATGAGGAATCGGAGAAGTAATATGACTACACCTGAGTCCGCGTGAGAGTGAACAGCCCAGACATTGAACAATAATCTCCAAAATCAGGCTAGCTAGAGTTTGTTATCGGGTAATTGATGGTTTATCCATGAATGCCCCATTGGGCCACGTTGCACTTTCATGGCCTACATCAAAAATCTCCTACTCCCGTAGCAGATGGGGATGAAATTATACCTGTTGCCTTGCATTGTTTTCAGAAATTGCAAGTTATCGTGTTACATTGAGATAATCATTGTAATTATTTCGCAAAATTGCAGATTTCTGAATATTTGAAAATTGTTATCCTGCCAATCCAATGATGGTATCAGGCAAGAAAATCTTCAAAATTATAAAAGTGGGCTATACGATCGATAGTTTAGGAGCTACCCATAAACGCATATGTCTCGATTTTCATTTTTTTTTATAAACTAAACAAATCAAAACTCAATATTAAATAACATTGATATCCATAGGTCATAGTTGACCGTGATTTTTACTTCAAATTTCATGGTTCTAACTTACGCCGTTTTACCAGAAAGTCCGCTCGCTTTTTTGTTAGAACGAATTTCAAAAAATTCCTCTCATCGTCTGTATTTGATTTAGATGGAACGTACGGGAATGTAATTTCATATTAGTGGGCTGTTGGGGCCGGTGTTACCATGTTTTCCCCTTTTCTCTCATTACCACCTTTTATTGCCTAATAGTCCAAATTATGACATCACTTTTTATTCCGGACATGTGATACGAAAAGAATGTGCAAATATGTATAACCCCAAGTCTAGCTTTTCCCCCCTTTATTTGCTGTTTTATGATTTTCCATATTCTACTCTCTCTTTGTCGGTAGATGACTACAAATTCATAAAGTTGTGAAGTCTAGGTTCTTCTTTATTTTATTATTGAATATCGAAAAGCTCCGTTTAAAGTCATTCTGCGCGATAAGAGTAATGTGCCATTAGTTTTACGATCCCAGATTAAACAGTTTGTCTTAGGCAATAAACCATGTTTCACACCAGTTCATCCTCTTTCTACTCCTAAAAAGTACTTCATTCTTTCGAGCTTTGATTTTTTGAAATTGTAGCTTTAGCAGTTTAGTCGGGCCGATCGTCTTTCGCTTTGATTTATTTTCTAGAAGCGTGAATTTCATTACATTCTAATTGTATCTTAATTTTTTGTGATATTTTCCTTCAGCCGTCCCATGCGAGTGTTTCAGTTTTTTGCCCTTTTTTCTGATTGTACCTCCTACAGATACGAATATCGAAAAATCACTAGTTATTGCGATCAAAAGCTTATAGTTAAAAAAAGCTTCAAATTTGAAGATTTTAGCTTTCGCCATAACCGCAAATGAACTTTTCTTTCCCCTGGATAAAGCCCGAAAAGAAAGATCAATTACGAGGCTGTCAAACCACAGCCACAGCTGCTTTTTGTATGTTATAGTATACAGGGTAGCGCATCAATTGTGCTACAATATGCAATTCAAATAACGTTTTTTTAATCAATGTATTTCATTTATTATTATTTTTTTATTGTACAGAAAATGCAATTGTATTTTATATAAATATTTAGTTTTGAAGAAAATTATTCATTGCGGCCTGAAGGATTCAAGTTGGGATCACCTCAATTATTGTTTTAATGGACTGTTTCAATTCAATCAAACTCCTTGGTTTCGTTTTCTACACCTCTTGCTTGACATAACCCCATAAAAAAGTCAGGTTAGAGGTCTTTGGGGCCAGCGGAAAGTGAAGTTTTTGGATATTAATTTGTTTGGGAATTTTGCTGGAACCGAATACTGTTGAAACGGATACGTTTCTAGTAGTTCTGTATAAAAAAGACATCTTTAAAAAACGGTCCCCATTGACAGCTACTGTTACACCGATGTCCTCAAAGAAGTATCGCCCCCAAAGCATCTTGATGAAATTACGCCCAGTATGTTTGAAATTACTACCCAGTAACTCTTTCTGGTTGCATTTCCGGCTTATAGAATAAGTTGTCATGAATTGTCCGCCGTAATGACCGTCTGTTAACTCCAATTTATGCCAATAAGTTTCGAGTCGCTTGGATTTGGCCCCCAAGCTGCCTCTCCGCGTATTGTGTTCGTTTCTCGCGTAGAGCTTGGCTAAATCGCATTAATTGAAGTCGATACTGGTTTCCAGTGATGGTTTTGCTTGGCCTTAACAGCTGGTAATAAATAACACCGACCTGATCCCACCAAGCACAGAGCAAAACCTTCGCAGTGTAAATATTCGGCCGAAGTGACGGAGTAGAAGCATGACAGGACAGACCCCACGACTTTTTTCTTTGGATTGCTATATTAAATCCATTTTTCATCACCCCTTGTAATAGGATGAAGAAACCCATTCCTTTCTTATCGCTGAAGCAGTTGTTCACAGGCGGAAAAACGATGCTCGACGTCCCTTGGCTTCAGCTCATAAGGAATCCAAGTTCCCTGCTTTTGAATCATTCCCAACGCATGCAGTCACTTGGAAATGGCTCCCAATACTAAAGCAAGCTCTACCTGTGTTTGACCCGGATCCTCATCAAGCAATGCCGTCAATTCCGTGTCTTTGAAAGATTTCAACAACATCAAAATCACCGTCTTTAAAGCGATGGAACCAATTTCGACATGTTGTTCAACTTAAAGCAACATCTCCGTAAACGTTTCGAAGCTCTCGGTGAGCTTCAGCCGCCGATTTCTTCAATTGAAGGAAGGAAATTAATACTTCCTTCCCCTTATGACGATTATTTGGCGCAATATCATACATATTCACACAACCAAAAGAATATGACCTCAAAATAAAATCACTTGTGAGTCGCGCCGGTATGTTTACCATATTCTTAAGCTTGGCTTATGACATTTAGGTTTTGGCAGAATCGGTTAGCACTTACAGCTGGCGCCATCTATTGGCACACAGCGGGAACTTAGTTGTGCACCTAATATATTTTATATATAATATATATAACTCGATTTATTCTACACAATAAAATAAATAAATGAAATACATTGATTAAAAAAAGCTATTTGTAGCACAATTGGTGCGCCATCCTACACTAACCATTGTGTGACATTACTCACTAGGAAAATTGGTGACAAAAAAAAAATCAAAACCAAAATATACGAATAAAATGTTTAAGTTACATTCATGGTGCAGTCGCAATGGCTTTCCCCCGAAAATTGCTGTCCTCCTAATCAAGATGTCTGACATTTGGCTACCGAAATCAAACATCATTAACATAGCCTTAACGTCAGGTATAAGAACGGGACATATTTGTTTACCTCTTTTTTGTACTGAAAGTCTAGCTGTATGCATTTCTGCCCCTCCGCGTATTTGTTAAATATACGGTAGAAGGCAACCCGCTTGAACTAGAAAACTTATTCTTTGCACAAGAATATTTTATTGTCAGTTAATTAATTTCGAAATTGGCCAAATTCGTTCAAGTAGGAAAAAAGAATTGAAGCCACCCATGGGAAAATGGATTCTTTTTCCAACATTTTTGCTATTTAACATTTTTGCTAACTACAACAGAATATGGTGGTAGTTGTATTCGGCGTTATCGGGAATATTGAGAAATACGTATTCCCACTGGAAAAGCAGGCAAAGTTTATGTATTGTGAATAAATGAGAGCATTGTGTGACTCCTGGATGTTATAAGAGGGAAAATTTTATCTGGTAGTAGAAAATAACTAAACCCTACTTTTGAAAAATGGATATTTTAGATTTTTTATATTGCCCATTTAATGAAAAACCGCTTTCGTAACAAAAGTTAATAGCTTTAGTTTATTCTCCTGGTAATTCAGTACAGCCCAGCAAATGCCCCTGGCACGTTTGGGGACATAACTGACATAATTCGTATTCATCTATGATTTAACATCATTTTCTTTGCATTAAATTGCATCTACAGCCTTATGACACACATTCCGAAATATTCAAAAAAAAAATAAATGTAATAGTTTCTGTTGAAATCTTTTGTGAACTGCAGCGATTTCAGTTCAAAGGACATGGTGCAATGGGTGCCCTTAGGTTTTATTATAAATAAAATGTTAATTCGTTAAATAAAACTAAAATCATTGAGAAAAAGTGTTCGATATCAACCACCAACACCCTCTAACTGGCGGTGCAGTCGTCCTTAGCCTCCATACAGGTCATGGCAATAACAAAGATTCATGGCCAGGCCATGGGGGGAGTAACATGAAATACACCAACTAAACAGATTGAAATACAGCCACTTTTTTGACTCCTCCGCAGATGCGCAGCCATGCAGCAACTGTAATCTTATGACTGTGCTGATGCTGATCGCCAGCGCATGCAAGCTTAGCCACAAGAGAGTGTTGTTGATGGTTGTACACTTTAAGGAAGCGTCTTGGCCGAATTGAAGGCATTCTGCGTTGCAGTCGCTTAACATGGAATAACGCGCGGACGGGCGGACGGATGGATGGTCGGCCGGCTGAAGGATGGACGGACCAACACAAAATGTTACTCCGTGGGAAATGGCGTGTGCCCTCGAGCGTGTGCCGACCAATTTGACTCTTTTTTCGTAACAAACTAAAAGCCTCATTTCTTGTACTTAAACAAAATACAGCTATGTATGTTTGTACAGCAACAAACTTCACAGAAAGCTTTATATTTATAAACATACATAAATATTACGGGTAGTCGTCCGTGGCAGTCCGTGGCCCAGGCACTTACACATGCAACAACAGCACTGTGCCACGGTACGTCCGTCCCAGTCGTATTTGCCATGATGGCAATAATTCACAAAAAAAGATATTTGTAGACACACTCGCTCGCATGGGAACCACTTTTTGGCGTTTGCTTGATTTTTTTTCTCTCCTTTGGATTTCTCGGCTTTAACACATGTACCATAAACGGTCAAGTTGGTAGAAATGCTCCTTGCTTAAATGTTGGCAACTAACTGATCTGTAAGCTTCAGCTTTAGCTTCAGCTTCAGCTTCAGCAGCAACGGCAACATTACAATTACATTACAGTCTCCCCCCGTGTCTGGACTAAAGTGAGCTCTATAAATGTACATTTTATAATGGGATTACAAAAAGTGGGGTGTGGGAAATCTAAGGAAATTTATAGCAATAGTTTGTGAGGTCAACACATGACCAAACGGGGGTAAATACTAAATCAAAAGCAAAGTACAGTGGAATCAGTTGCACGATTTGAAATAATTAAAACAGTTGTGAGAATATTACAGTGTTTCAATTTGGTTTAGTTAATTAGCAAAAAATAAAACAGTCCAATTTTGGAGGTCATCCATAGGAGCCAGTTTGATCTAATTACGGAATCTTAAATATTAAGTTCGACAGTTCCTCTCATTTTGGTATCGTTTCCACTGGAAATTAAATGCACTATCTATATTAATGCCTAATCAACATTTTCATTCATGTAATGAATCTAATTCATAAAAAAAACTTTAAAAATAAGTAAACAGATAGAAGTTATGCAGGCGCCAAAAGTTCGGGAAATACTTAATCAAAAGAAACGTACAGTGGATTCAGTTGGACGATTTGAAATAATCAAAACAATTATGAGGATGTTACAGTATGTCAATATGGTTTAGGTCATTACCAAAAAATAAAACAGTGCAATCTTGTAGGCCATCCGTAGGAGGCAATTTGATCCAATTAAAAAACCTTAAGTATTAAGTTCGACGATTCCTCTCATTTTGTTTCCATTTAAAATTAAATGTATTTTCTATATAAATGGCTAATCAACATTTTCGTAGATGTAATGAATCTAATTTATGCAAATAAGTAGGCAAACAGGAGGTTGTGCAGGCGACCAATGTTCGGTAAGTACTAAATCAAAAGAAATGTACTCGTACAGTGGAATCAGTTGAACGACTTGAAATAGTAAAAACCATTGGGAGGATATTACAATGTTGCAATTTGACGTAGTTCACTTAAAAACACACAATCCAATCTCGAAGACCACCTATATGAGGCAATTTGACCCAATTAAAAATCTTATATTCCGTTTTCATTTTCTTGGAAAATATTAAGTTCGACGGTTCCTCTCATTTTGGTATCGTTTCCACTGAAAATTAAATGTACTACCTATATCAATGCCTAATCAACATTTTCATTGATGTAATGAATCTAATTCATAAAAAACTATAAAAATAGGTAGGCAGGCAGAAAGTTGTGCAACAATGTTGGTTTGATCGCCAGTTTCATCCGCGCTTCAATAGAAATTGTAAATGCTCAAATGTTACGTTTGTACAGGGTGGGCCATAAGAGTGTTGGCGGTTTAAATATTCAATTAAAAAAACTACGAATCATAAAACAAATATATTTGTATTTTTAAAAAGTA
>JAHXMU010000719.1:106657-204032 GCA_019455685.1 Philornis downsi | reverse complement strand
ATGCAAGCGTCGGGGATTAGTCTCGGACCAGAACCGACAATTTTGCTTGTTCACATGGCCATTAAGGTGAAAATTGGCCTCATCACTAAAAATCACGTTGTTGAAATTGTTGAACCCCTCTAGCATCAAATTGACAAAGTTAAGTCGGTTATTGGCATCATCGGGTTTTAATTCTTGGACTATCTGAATTTTATAAGCCTTCAAATGCAAATCACGTTTCAAAATTCGTCGTAAAGTTATTCTTTTGACTCTTAGATTTTGTTGATGTCTTGTATATATAAACGATTGGTTCTGGGAAAAACTAATGATACGATAGCCAAAATTGTTCAAACTTATAAAAACATACAAGAGTAATTGATGTTTATAAAGTCTATAAATAGGCAATATGGATTTACAAACAATAACATACAAAGATATGGTTGAATGAAAATTTGATAAATTGTAAATTATTTTCAGTGATTTATTCTGCATAGTTTGTAATGATTTCACAACATTTGTCCTGTTGTAACCATATATTAACGCCATGTAATTTAGGCGACTTTGAATAAGGGCTTGATAAATGAATATTTTAGTTTCTACTTTCATTTTGTATAATATACCAATAGCTGGTGCAATTTTTGATTTAATTTCAGCTATATTTGAAACCCAAGAGAGATTACTTTGCAAAGTAATCAATAAGTATTTAACTTCATGGGTTTCATCAATTATATTGCCGTCAACTAAAACACTAAAATGATTATTTAATACATTGGCATGTGGTCTAAACCGTATTAATTTAGTTTTATTTAGTTTCAGAACAATTTTATTCAATCTAGCATATTCAACTATTAGGGCAATATCCCGTTCCATGTTAATTTTCAAAGTCAAATCGTAACTATATGGATAAAATAAGCAAACGTCATCTGCAACATGGTTCAAATTATAAATATCATTAAAAAAAATTGAAAATAATGACGGCCCTTGACAGCTACCTTGTGGTACTCCACATTCAACATTTACCATTTCACTTTTACAACGGTTTACTTGCACAAACTGCTTCCTATTTTGAAAGTAATATTTAAGTAATTCCAGCTCTTTCCCTACTATTCCATAGGATTCTAATTTCTGCAGCGTTATTTCATGATCAACTAAATCAAAAGCTTTCGTGAAATCAAGAATTATACCTGCAACACCAACTGAATCATTATTCAAACCACTACATATGAAGTTAACAACATTCACTACCGCTTCTTCAGTGCCACAATCTTTTTTGAAACCAAATTGGTATTTTTAAAAATAATTGTTCTCATCAAAATATGCTAAAAGTTTTGTATGAATAATCTTTTCAAAGATTTTATCAATAATTGACGAAAATCGTTCGCTTCAGAAGCATTTGATACTTTTGGTATAGGAACAATCGTGCTAACTTTCAAACAATCAGGGAAACTTGGCGTATCAACCATTTTATTACAAATTATATCATGAATTTCTAAATTCAATATTTCCTTTGGGAGATGAAGGTAAACAATGGAGAAACCTCTACCAGGAAACCAGAATTTAGTATTATAAGCTCTTAGCAGAGCACGCAAATTCTTTTATGTTTACGCGGTCAGGAAACTGGCTCAAGAACCACCTTCTTCATTAGGCCGAGCTAGCCACAGCATTTTCTGTTAAGCATGCCCATGACTTCATTACTCCAAATCTATTTGAATTTAAAATTTTTCATATATTTCCAAAGCACGCATAGCAAATTGTTTCTGTGATCATTATTTTACATTTCGGACAGCAACCCAAAAGTCGAATGTAATTCACGCAACGGAAATATAAAACTTCTTAGGTAATTCGAAATAGAAATGCATTTTCGTGTGAATTGTAAATATTTTGTTGGGCCATTAAGAAAGAAAAAGAATTTTCATTTGCATTATAAAAGAGAAAAAAGTGTATTTTTCACGAAAATGATGCAACACCCTGAAGCCCTTGTTAAGCAATGTATAAAAACGTCCCATAGTTGTTGTTCTGAGAACACTGTCCCCATCCAAATCCTTGCCACCTCTCTTTTAAATGCCCAAAATGATAGACACTTAACTGCAGCGTCTTATTCCGTTAACAGAATAAAATTCTCCAATTTCCTATCAACATGTAGGCCACTGTGCGTAGTTCATAATAAATGGACACATTATCACATTTTTGTGAAATTGTTAGCAATTGTATGGCTTTAAGAACAGATAATTATTTCGACGTTATTAACGTAAAAACCCGACTCGGTGTTTATGGGACAATAGGCTGATTTTATTTGTGCAATTCCCCAGCAATGCCAATTAAAACGTTTTTTATACGCACCTTCCTAAAGAGGCACCACACCAGATTAGGTTTTTTTTTGGCAAATAGTATGGAATTGCTCTTTATTAATTTATATATGTTAATGGCTTCACAAACTGCCTATAATCGCCACCATTCCCGTCAAATCTTCTAAAAGGTTCTCTCCTGTGTTATGTAGCAAATGTTAACCCATAAAAGCGAGAATTCATGTGAAAGTGTAAGTGGATTGAGTTCATGCAAAGAGGAGCAAATGCATTTAAACAACCGTCTAAAAATAGAGGTATTCCATGCGTAAATTTGCCACATTTTCCACTGATGGAATGAACACTCAAAAGGGGACAAAGGGCCGAAGAAGGACAACCTTAACAAATGGACAGGGAGAGAAAGAGAGAGAGAGAGGGACGGACAGAAAGCTGATGTGGCGGCATATTGGTCAAATGCAGTCGAAATTATGCTGCCGTAGCTGCTTCAGATGCCTTCAGTAAGAGTAGGTGGAACATAAACATTTTTGCTTACTAACTGCTTGGCCAGCCTCTGCTCGGTTAGTGGCTGGCATAAAATGTTTATCGAGTTAATATCAAATTGTAACCCACCATAAGGTTTCATCAACGTTCTCATCATCGTCATCATCCCCGTAGTCCGTGGAATAGTGCAAGGAAACCTGTAAAGCAGGATCTGCCATCATTTGCCATGCGAATCGGCGGCAGGGAGTAGTTAAAGATCCATCTTGTAAAGAACACTAAAAGCAACAACAAACAAACAGACACAAGTCAAGAAACATGATGTTCCTCGCACCAAAATCACCGGCTGCAAAATATCTGATGAGTCGGACGACGACTATGCAACCACCACCGCCAAGTGACCGCCAACAGAACATTCGCTTAAAGTTACCATTATTATGCATCTCCCACCACCACCACCACTCATCTATCCATCCACCATCACCAGCTATCGCCAGTTCCAGCACCGTTCACACCGGCCACAGCCGCAATGCCCCAGCACACAACATTCGCCAAGTGCACAACAACATCAGCATAAAGCATTTTGCCCCCGGCAATTTTTGTCGCAAGTTGTACGCGGGGTATTCATGTCCAGGCGGTGCGAGGCGTACAGCGGGCATTTACCGCATTTGTTTCTTTTATTTCGGTGCAAATCCATGAGAAAATTCTTTGGCGCTAATAGCAGCTAAATTCCTTTATTTGAGTATAAAATTTACTGCCCAATGCAAGCAAACAACATTTCATTTTGTATTCGACGGATTCATCGTTTGCTATTCAAATCCAATCAAAGCGCGAAACTTTGCTCATGCAAAGTTTCTGTAGAGGCGAAGTTTAACGTTTCTGTCATTTTCCTATTGGGAAAATGTACACTTTTTAAGGAGATCTAAAAACTTACTGAGGCAATCTTTGCCCAGGGTCAGATTCTAAAATGATTTTGGAAAATATTGCCGTCAAGTAGCCAATCAGATGTGACTGATTGCACCGATTGCAATCACTTCAGCAAATAACAAATAATATTTAGTATCATCTTATTAACAAAACCGGTACAGAAATTTCAATCAGGTGACGCTCAGCTTTATCAAAATTAAAGTGATACAGGGGAAACTAAAAAGTTTTCCCTTATTCTGATCGAACAAGAACAGATTAGCTGATGAATGAATAATTCAAATTCTTCTTATGTGGCGACTGGAATAGACAGCCTTATCTATTATGCGTCGCCCGTACAAAATAATTCCAGGCGCTTTGATCTTCTGCGCTTCTCCTCCAATTCGTCACATCAAGCCTCGACAGTATTTTAAAAACCTGGTCCTTGTAACGGAGTTTTGGTCGTCCAAATCAAATTAATTGAAATTAATTTATTTATTTAATGCATATTAAAAATTATTATCAAAAATAATGCGAATTTGTTGCGTCTTTTTAAAGGCTTTTAAAAATAATTGAATTTAAAACAAGTCCATGCTCAGTGGCGCAAGTACGACATCTTTATTCATCACTATCTGGAGGGTTGCAACAGTAACTATCTCCATTATCGTTTGGATTCACTCTTTTGTACACTTCCTTTTTGCAATAACTTCACAAGAAAACCAGTACAGAAAATTTTGTAACTTCACACAACGCCTTGAGTTAAAGCACAATGAAGGAAGTAAAATTATAACTTTTTGAACACTTCCTCTTAGAAGTCTTAGGGAGATCACTGATTTTTGTTAAGAGGCGTGGCATTGCAATCTATTTTTATTCCCAGAACTAAGCTCACCTCAAATGACTGATGCGTGATAAATTATATTGCATGTAAGACAATTCAACGAGAGATATGAATCTCGGACTATGTGGGTTAAACAAGATAATTTGTGTGGGATTTACCAGAGAGGTCTTGGTTAGGAGGCGTGGCAATGCAATCTATTTTTATTCCTAGAACTAAGTTCAGTCATAGCAGATATGTGATAAATTATATTATATGCAAGACAATTCAATTCTCGGACTATATGGGTTAAACTAGTTAATTTGTGTGGGATTTACCGGAGAGGTCTTGGTTGATTTTTTTTTTAATTTTATCAAATGCAGAGTACAAATTAGGCCTTACAGGGAATATACTAAATTAAGTTAAATCATTTTCCTTCTCAGAACTTTGGTTTATCGAATGAATGATATGTGCCAAATTTTTTTCAGAATTCAGTACAATAGATTGAAAGATATATGAGTTAAATCGGCTATTTGCATGGGAGACATCAGAAAACTTACCGAAAATCGGACAATTTGGATAGGAGGTACCAGAAGCAAACCACTCCATTTTCATTTTCAGAACACAGTTCGCCAAGTGCGTGATGTGTGCTAAATTTGAATGAATGCAGTACAAATCGGTTATTTGTATCGGATGTATCAAAAGAGGTTTTGATATTTTCAACCATTACAAGGGTAAAAATTTAATCTACTACAACATCTTGCAAATTAAGAGTTACAAGACATAAATTCAATTTCGGAAAACCGATCAATTTGTATATGAGATTCCGAAAGGGGTGAACCGATATAGATCACTGGCAATCCCCAATTACGACCCTGAAAAAAATTGGCTGTGTTACGTTTCATAAAGATTTGCGATAATTATCGAGTCTACCAGCGCGCTTCATCGACTTATAGTCATGAAAGACATTTGGTCGAAAGATGCTTGGCACTCGTTAATCCTTTTAGATGTTAAATTATTGTCGTATCATATGATATCTTCAATTTTCCTTCGGCTGAAGGTATAAAATCAGTTACTGTAAGGCCAGCATTGGGGGCCAACGGAATGTTGAATTTCTTGAAATCAGCTGTAGGGGAAATTTCACTTTAACTCTGCTATATCAAGCCTGACTATTAGACAAATTTGTTCCATCTTCTTGAAATCAAATAGAACTGAATAGGGATTCCTTTTCATTATGGTTCTGGAAAAAAAATTCTTTCAAGATCTTTAAGTAATATCAGACAGTCTAGTATTGTATATAACTCTATTTAGTAAATAGAACAGATAATCAATATGTTTATGTCGGCTTCCTCATATTTATCTCTATAGCGCTAAGTCTGTGGCGCTGTTGCCGCATAATCCGTTCTTAAGTCTAAAGCATACAATTAATATTAAAAAAATGTGCCCAAAGCTCTGAGTTTATTGGTAGATTTTAAAAAAATCTGGCTTTTAAAGCCGAAACAAACGAATTTACGATACATGAAATAGAAATAATTTAGTTCTGCGAGTTTCACTGCTGCAGAAAATTCTCAAAATATCAAAACTAACAGTGAGGAAGAATGAAAATAACAGATACTCGTAGATATACAAAATATATATAGGTTGAAAATATGTGAAGAGTGTTCATGATTTTCCGAAGGTCGAGCTGTTTGACAAAAATTTGATATGTTTTTGTATTGCAGAATTTAATTTTTTTCCTTTTTTGTGCAAAATATGGTCACATCAATTTTTTTATATAAATTTAAGTTTTATTGGTTTCCTGCCGATCTATTCAATCGATCGGACTGATTTTGTGCACGTCCATTAAGAACTGATGTAGCTTTCAATTGATGGTAGTATTTCTGCAAAATTACTTCATTTGTTCTAAACTATGAATAATTCTTTGAAACAAATGAAAATATTTAGATCATCTCGGTCCAATATGGCGATTTTTCGAGTAATATTCTCTCTTTTTTAATCCCAATCACATGCAAAGAAAAAAACAAAATTTTAGTATAAACCACATGTTTCAAAATTATTCGTCATTTTCTATGATTTTGATTATGATTTTGCAACATTTCACTTTATTGAAGGAAAGTAAGTTCACAGATCAACTGAATATTGCCATTTTTACTTTGGTTATATAAATTTTTCAATTAATGCTACTTCTTTATCAGTTAGATTAAATTTTGTTGCTGAGAATGTAAAAACAGAGTGGAGATCATTACTTCATAGTACAAGAAAGTTTCTTAGTTACGGCAGAATGACTCCCAAAAATGACTTCAAATGACACCGAAAAAATTTCTGGTATGTTTGGGTGAAAATAAATTTCAACCAAATTGAATTTCACTGTTAAAAAAAATGAAAAATATTTTGAATATTACAAATTTTGACTGATATTTTAAAATTATAAAAACTGTAAGATGCACAAAGCAATAGCGTTCGTTGTCCCCGATAGTCACAAAAAAATAAAATAAATATAAATAAAAAAATATTTTTAGAACTGAAACAACAATACGCAGATAGTCTGTGCTCGTAAATTTATTAAATAAAAGCAATTACTTTATAGTAATCAAAAATAGTCATGAATAATTTTTTATCGTATGGATTATACTATCATTATGTTTTCGCATATGGATGAGAATTGCATTGATGACGTAAAAAATTCCTTGTGTTGGATCGAGATATTCTATACACTTTCATTCATTTAAAAAAAAATGCTAATATTTTGCTACAAATGAAATCACGTGTTGTGAAAATATTTTTATTAATTGGTTCTCAATAGACATACAAAAATTCAGCACGATCTATTAAATACATCGGCAGGTAGTTAACAAAATAAAGAATCAAAAAAAAAAAATTTCTCAAAAAATTACATTTTGCAAAACCATTCAATTTGTACTTTTTTCTCGCTGCTGGGTACAGTAAGAAAAATATTTAATTTATTTTTAAATTAAATATTCAATTAAAAAAACTAGGCCTTCGAAGAGGATCCTGCTGGAGTTCCACAAGGATTAATATTATATTATATTCGATTTTCACCTCCGATTTCAAAGCTAACAAGAACTAATCAGTAGCATTTTATGCCGAAGATTCTGCTATTATAACTAGCGGAAAAGTCACCAATGCAATAATTAAAAGAATGGAACAAACATTGCTGTCAGCTCAAAAGTACTTTGAGCGCTGGAAAATTAAAATGAACCACAATAAAATACAAGCAATAATATTTCCTTTTAACAAATCACCCAAGAGAATCCCAACACAGCCGCTTACAATTCTTAATACTACCGTAAGTCCACAAGATTCAGTAAAGTACTTAAGAATATATTTTGATAACAAATTGATCTTTACTAAACATATTAATTGCATATGTCCAAAGGCGATTGGATGTGGAAGAGCATTATTTCCATTGTTAAATAAAAAATCTAAATTGAACTGTAAAAATAAAATGCTTATTTACAACATGTGCGTAAGGCTGATAATGACGTATGGATATCAAATTTGGTATCCAAGCACAGCAAAGACAAACCTCAAAAAACTACAAATTATTCAAAATAAAAACCTGAAGATAATACATAATCTACATCGGAGATATTCTACTAATAATTTACATGATAAAACAAACAAAATGCTCATCATTGTATTCCAAGAATTAACACAAAGATTTGAAGATAATTACAGATCCTATTATTCAATTAATTATATTTTTCAACTTCTTCTCGAAAGTTCTATAAATATATTCTATTAAATTTTCTCCAAATATTAAAGGGTTTTTTCGCTATTTTTTAGCTTAAAATTTCCTAAACTGTCTAAATGTAGCTGTCCTGTATACTTTAGTTGAACTTTGCCGCAATACATTACGTAAAATCTCAAAATCTTGTATATAAATATTTTTACTTGCTGTGATGATAGTAAATAAATAATAATAAAATGAAAAAAATGTTGGCCAGGAAATTTTTAGATTTAATTTTCAGTATGGCGGCAAAACTATATGGACCAAATTTAAAAGGATCCATAATTTCAATGAATGTATGAAGGAATGAATGAATGTATTAAAATTATTTTTTTTATACATCTTACATCTGTAAAACGAAGCGATATACAGATATTCAAAACCATACTTGAAATCGTGTGGGGAAAATAAATTCATAAATCGGCAGAATTTTTAATAACAAAAATAGAGTTGTAACCAAATTTATTTAAAGACATTCACTTAAATGTAAGATTCCGCCAGTACCTCACACATGCCCAACTTCTTGTCCAATATACATTTTAATTTGTAACAAAAATATGAAACTTGATAGATACAGAATGACACACTAACTATGCTACCATAAGAAATTTAAATAACTTTTTTTAATCAATGTATTTCATTTATTTTTTTTATTGTATTGTAAATTCAATTGTATTTTATATAATTAATTGGTTTTAAAGATGATAGACCGTAATTGATCTCCATGTGCGAGACCTGAGTAGAAACTTATCCATTGCGGCCTGAAGGGTTGAAGTCGAGATCGCCTCAATTAGTATTTTAATGAAGTGCTTCAATTCAGTTAAATTCCTTGGTTTCGTTTTGTCCACCTATTGCTTGACATAACCCTATAAAAGAAAGTCTGGTGCAGTCATGCCAGATGATTCAGGGAGCCAGCAGAAAGTGGAGTTCCGTTGTGAAAGTGAATTTTCGTTGGAACTCCGAGATTACCGGCCTGGCTATGTGTGCAGTTACTCCATGTTGCTAGAACCAAATGCTACACCTGGGTAAAAAAACTCCTTCATTGACAGTTGACAGTAGCACGAGTCTTGTGCCACCCTGTGTTATGGCACAGTCAAAAATGTGTAATAGCTTTATTTTACAATTTCTTATAGAACAAAAAACCAATATTTTCAATACACCTATAAGAAATGAATATTTTTCGGGGGCGAGAAAATGTTAGCAATTTCTGATGGACCGTTTATTTATTCTTTCTAATCGATAGTTTTCATTGCTTCTATTGAGGCTATAGAATCCTTTAAAATTAAATAGTTTCCCTTATGCAAGATGACGCATAGATTGCATTAATTTCCGCTAAGTAGACTGAACTATAGTCTGATAAGATGAATGATCTAATTATATTCAGTTCAGTTGGACTAAACTATACTAACTTATGTGCATACAAATGAACCGCTGTTCGGTGTTTCCTCAATTGCCTAAAATTAGTTTAATATAAGTGTTACAAGCGAAGTTTCCAATTATTTTAAACCTAGCAGGTAGCGTTTATTGCCGGTTACGTGGTTTCACTTCGGTTTATACCAATCCTCGTTCACAATAGCTGCGATGTCTGACCACAGTGCTATAGATGTGATTAAGAAGCAAATTCCTTTGCATCCCCTGAATAAGATATGGGGGATACACAAAAAAATACACCTAATATTGAAAGTTTACTATGTAATTTCTCTAAAAATCGTATAACCTTTCTATGGACGAGAATAAGTTACGAAGGAGCACACCTGTTGTTGAATGAACTACGGTTTTTTATACACTTATAAATCTCTTTCGATATGTGTAATCCCCTACATCAATTCTCTCCAATTGCATTACAGTTGCAGATCCTTGCTTGTCCAGACTATTCCCTATTCGGCAGGATATTTGAAGACCGAAGCCAATCGAAACTAACAAATAATCTCGCTTAACACAGGTCCACTCCCATTCCATTGCTTCCCAACGTAATCTAAATGAAGGCGTTATTGCCATAACATAAAATGGTTAGAGAAAAAAAGGTGTTTAAACCCTAAAACCAAAATTTTAACAACTCAAAAAAAGAAAAAAAGAGATTGCTGACACAACATACGAATTGAAAAGGGAGTAAGGAAGGACAACACACTGGTGTACACATAATTCCCACTACTGATAATTCATTTCCGAGAAGGTGAAAATTGTCCTTACCGAAATTACCACCTACTGCTGCCACAGATATCAACTACCAGACTTAATTGCCAAAAAAAAGGGCAACAAAAAAAAAAACTCCACGGTAACAACAATGACAAAAACAACAATAGCAGCAACAACTCAAATACATTGAGAAAAATCAACAGCAATTAGAATCAGGTTATGATAACACTTTACAACAACGACAGCAAACATACCCAATGGGCCAATATTCAAGAGATATTTATCGCAAATGTTTGGCTAGAAGAGGCAAACAGACAGACAATCAACACTTACCACTTTGGCAACAGCTTGTTAGGTGGGCTTGGCCAACACCACAATGAATTGGAAAAAAAACTGTTTCGTACTGAAGGTTTTCCTAGAAACTGCTCAGCACCGACAACTTCTATGAATTCCATTTACTTGAGTCGAGTTTTTGGCTTTTGTCTGTCTACACAAACTGGGTGGCCCATTTTTTATCGCTGCGGCCGACGGACGGACGAAGCACTCTAATTGAATCATTGTTAATGTGGACAATAATGAAACGTAATTACAATCTCAAGAACGTGCAGAGATGTGTAGACGGAGATATTTATAATGATCGCACAGAGGACCCACATGCCAACATTCACATGTTGACAGATTGAAGAACGAACCTCTCTATGTTCGTCTATAATTTCAACATTTCCTCTACAAATTGTCGACAAAGGTGTGGCTATCATCGAACATCGATACCAAAGCAATTTCAGCGATTAAATGAATGAATAATCAAGAGCACCAAACATTGTTGGCGCTGCTTCAACTTGTTGGCTGTATCTGAAAATATTTCAAATCGAATAGAATCGATTATCGACATTGAGCGCAGGCAGACACCAATTTATTGGAAAACGGTAGTTATTCTATAAATATGTCAAATTGTTGTTGTTGTTGCTGTTAATCTCCCCGCGTACCGTATGGTGAACAACAAAAAAGCAACAATTGTGTTCAGCCATGAGATACGCGGCTTAAATAAAAGTAATATAACCTTTCCATTATAAACTCCGCTACAGAGTAGGTGGTTATATTACATTTGATTAGGCGTTTGTTGCACCTGCAAAACTGGGGCTGCAGAACTTGCGACAATTTTGTGTCGATTCAATTTAGTTAGAAGGATCGAATCATCTTTGAATCAGTGGTTGTTTCAATATCATATTTTTAAGGAACACGAACCGAATTGTGTCCGCAAATATATTGAATTATAAGTCCCCATTTTGCATCTATTTGATTTATTGTCCCATTGAATTCTTAAAATGCTAGTTTTGCAGTTAGACAGATTGATGTATCGACAAAAAAATAGTCGTTTTAAGTCAAGTAGCTGCAAGTGCCAAAACTTTAATATATTTTATCCTTGCATCATCAGTCATGAAACATGAAAGTTTCAAGTAGCTGTTTGTCGAAAAAAATATTTATTGATTATTAAAGTACGCAGTGTGTGAATTTATTTTTAAAAAATATTAACCCTCGTGTTGACAATACCCCTATCAACGAATAGTAAAATTACTTATGAAGACTCGAAGGCGGACTCAGTAATGGCTGCCTTTTCGTGACGGTTATTTTCTTTCAAATGCAACAGCGAAATCGGTTTATTTTTGTAAACTTCAGGGTTGAGATATTCCCACAGAAAAAAGTCAACAAGGGGCTAAATTAGGACTACCTGAAGGACAATTTATGTCACCTCTATTGGAGATCAATTTGCCAGACAAAGACGCATTAGACATGTGTGTCTGTCTTATTGGAACCGTGTTCCTTGATTATAGCCATGAAAGTGTTGCAGTTCAAACAACAAGAAGTTGGTTAACATCTCCACACAATTAAATAAATTTTATATATTCAAAAAAGTCCACGCGACGACATCGCAGCCCTAGGCGAATGACAATTTAAAGGAGTTTTTTGTTTTTTGTAAAATCGATGAATGAAAATATATTGAAAGCAAGTGAACAGGCGTGAAAGTGCGACCGATCAAAGTTTATATGCCCAGCACTTGCGCTTGTTTCTCAAAAAATAAGTGAGCGTTGCGGAAAAGTCTTCTTCCCATTCGTAATAACAGGTGATCCACTTTTCAGTTTCAAAAGTGAACTTAAATAAAACACACATAAAGCTATGATTTCGATGAAGCTTTTATGACCACCCTGGATGGGTTGCAGCAGTAGACACTTTTGAGGTAGTTTCCGACAACTTTTTCACACGTTGCAGGTAGTGACTCGGCGAAAACTTGACGAATGTTGGTTTTCAAATGACCCAACGTTTGGGGATTATACACGGAAACAGTCTTTGATGTAGTAAGAAAGTCTATCGGCATGATCCAATCGCATGATCTTGTTGGTCAATTGACGTCGCCAAAACGTAAAATAACGCTTTCTGGAAATTTATCATGCAATAAAATGCATAATCTTCAATTAGAAGCTAAAAAATCAGTTGGTTATCATACGCCAATAGCGCTCTGAATTGGCGGTAATGGTTCCTTCAGCACCATTTTCGAAGAAATACGGTCCAATAACACCTCCAGACTATAATGCGCACCAAATAGCCACTTTTCCGGATGCAATGGCTTCCCACAGCCGTAAGATAGGCCCAATTGCTGAAAACGACCTTTAATCGACAAATTCTACCACACTTTCACTTGCAGAAGCGATATTTTCGGCAGTGTGTGCATTGCGGTAATGAACAGGCCTGACCATATCTGCAGCGCTTCCAGTCTCTTCAAATTTCTTTATAATCTTGTCAATTCCTTGCACAGTAGATCGATTATGATGACCATAATAACCCTGTAATGCAAGAAAAGTGCCCGCGTTTGAATCACCACTTTTGTAGTAAGTTTTAACTATTTTTACGCATTATTCGGTTGCTGAACGATACATATTCGTAAATGGGTAATCTTTCACTAAATAAATAATACTTCCGATGGCAGGTATTTAATGGCTGACAGCCTGACCAGACTGAAACCAACTCGTTACATTGGTTTTTCAACTAAATGTACACTGAAAAATATTTTTGGTAACTACGCTTACAATTAAAGCATCACCGGAAGAATCATATTTTGCTTTTAATTAACGGAAAGAAATGTTTCGGTCTTGTGTGAGCCAATGTTTGTCACCTCGACAATCGAACTTCAATAATTTTGATGATGATTCAATGTGATAGATATAAGGGGATTATAAAAAATTTACGTCCTCTTTGTTTCAGCATAATTTTCCAAGTCAAATGTTGGTAATTTAACCAGAAAAACTAATTTTATATGCGAAACCCCTTTAAAACAACAGATGAGTTATTGAAATAGCTAACAGCTCACTTATATGGACGTGCTATAAATCGTTGGGTACAAGGAAAAGTGTAATAAGTGAAGTAATGGACATTTTAGGATACCTGATACCTTAACGCGATACTCGTTTCATGACTCAAAGGCATGTAAAAGAGATCCGTTTGCTAAACAAAATCGGCATACCCCTTCTAGTACACCCCCACGCAATACAACCACTTTTACACTGTCGTGTTGTCTTTCACGCAAAATGACGCACTTGAGAAAATTATTCTCTTGCCCATGATTTAGATTTTCAAAACTAAATCATATTTTTGATAATTTTGTTTATCCCTACATTAATACCTAAAACAGTATTTTTATAGTACCTACTGACTAAAACACTATTTTTGTAATACCTACTGATTATAAAAATATTGTTTCAGGTGTTATTGTATTGTATTATTGTACTATTGTATTATTTTATTGTATTATTATAGCTGCTCATGCCTTGTAGACCGGCCGTGACGCGATGGTTAGAACACGTAGCTATCGTTCACATGTTCGCGAGTTCAACTCGCATACATATACAGCCACCTCTCATTTGAGCGGCGGTCAGCACTTATCATATTTAAGCGGCAGTTACATATTTCGATGTGTCTGACGAACACTTCGAGTAGTCGAGAAGTCAACAAGTCTGGTAAATGCTTCTCAAAGTGTGACGTCGGGACAATTCCTTAAGCTGTAGGAAGAATGCGTGTAAGCTCATTGAATGTGAAAAGTTCTCCCATATCGCAATCATGGGATGCAAGAGAATTTGTTTTAACTCATGCCTTGGTATAATTTTAAAGACATGGTATTATTTTAACCTTCTCTCTTGGAATGAAACTGTCAGAAAATTACAAATTAAATATTTAAAAATGTTGCTTTGAGCACAAATTTCGAAAAAAAACGAATGACGTACGAAGCTCAATTTTGTTTCTGCTAATCAAAAAATAATAATAATAATAATTATGAAAATCGCTTAAGAATTTTGGCCTCCTAATTGATGTGTCCAAAATATTAAGTTTTTCCCTGTGGGTTGTGATAATAGTCTACAAGCAAATTTCCTAGATTTGGGTTCAAGCGACTCGAACTTTTTTGACTCCACTTCGCCGCTTTGATCCTCTAAAAACCGCATTTTTCGTTGGTTCTGTTATAATCACAACTTCCTTCGGAGGCGAACTACTCCACCCATTTCATACATTTGCCATTGACTGTAGTACCATAATTGTCTCCTTTTCTCCCTGTTTTATCACGTAAAATGTTAAAATACATAGTGAACTGAACGCTTAGAAATTCCCAAAAATTTCTTCTTATCAGACGCCTGCCTGTCCTGTAAAATGCAATTTTATATATGTAAATATGTAGACCAACATCCAAACAAGATAAACATTATCTTTCAGTGGTCTAATTATCTTTCACTTTTGCCAAACATTCAAATGGAATGTTGTCACTGGAAGATCTATGTTGATAAAACATTTCTATTTGCAAATTCATGTTCATCAATTTATTTTTTTTATCGACCAAACAATGTAAAAATTCTGCTTCACCGTGTTGCTAATGATAGTTAAAATCGTTTGTTTCTAACCATGTCTACACATCTAACTTGAAGGGTATCCCATCTTCGACCCACTTCATATAAAGCTATAATGCCTGCCTATTATTCTCCCCGTAGCATGATAAACAGGGTGACAGCGGCAATACAACAACAAAAAAGTAACCGTGATAATTATGGCAAACTTTTACTAGCATTAGTTCTAGTCGGATTTTCGTTTTAAAATAATTAGCATTAACAACGGCAACAACAACAAAAAGTCTCAATACACGTGTTTCCCTAGAATTTACAATAACAAACAACGGCGTCAACATCCATAACATCAAAAAGAGCAGCAACTCGAACGCAACTCAAGTACTTCTACACCCTCCGGAATACTCGAGCACTGTTTCGTTTTTATTGACTCCAGCGAAATATGCGATAAGATTGAAATAAGTAAGCGCTTTTTGTTCTCTTACGTACGATATTTTATTCGTATTCATTTGTATTCACTTATCTACACTTCACTCATATCCAGCGATACTACGATCTGGAACTGGATGAGGCCAAGTTTGTAGCAAAGTGATGGGAATACCATATTTTAGTGGCATGACAGTGTGTTAAAATGGGCGAGGGCCGAGAAGGGACAAATTTCCGGAAGAGGGGATTGAGTAAGTGCAAAGCTTTTAAGTGCTAAATGATAAAGAAAACAATTCGGTAAGTGTTGATTTTCTTAAGAGAATTAAGTGATTTCCTTAACTGTTCTCGTTGGGGCTGTGACAATTGCGGTGGGGACTTTTTTCCGATTTCATTGTAATTAGCTAATGTTAGATCAGATACATTTCCTATTGCTAGTTGTAATTAGAAATTCCAATTATGACATTGAAATGGAGAGCAAATTTGTGTGGGAATCACATTGTTGATCAGTTGTTAAACCTAATCTGTTGGATGGTCGGAAATAAAAGTCATTCAATGACAGATGATCAGTTAGTATTTGACATCTGTTACACATAATTGTGCGTCTGGTGTCTGGTGATCACAAAGCGATGATCAGTGGTGATCATAGTCATCATTATGGAGACAATACAAATCGTTAATATCATGATATTTAGTGAAATCATTCACTAAATCATTCATTGGAATCTGTTTATGCACTTTTTAAGGCCAAAACTTTGGGATTGTCTTCCACAACAACGGTATATTGTATTGGGCATAGAAAACCAAGAGTAAATTAGGGAGAACATAGCGGGTGTTGTATGACCATGTTTGGAAGTCTATTCCAAGTGCGAAATGTCCAAGAGAACAAAGATTATTCTCTGAAATGAGTTTGTTCGATCAGCTGTCTAGTAGAGCGCGCATGGATATGTAAATAAATATATCATTCAATTAAATACTCTAACTTCTGGAACGAGGTTAAGCACTTTAGAGGGACACTTCTTACATTTCTAATATGTAAGAATTCTTTACTACAATTTTAACAATCGGAACAATTTCTGTTTTAGGTTACAGGCCAGTAAGTCCAACGAAGGTTTAATGTAAGTAGATATTAAGAAAGTCAGGTGTTGTATAGAATCTTCTGTAAGGATTTAAATCTTATTCCGACACCTTGCATATTTGTTCATTCCAATCATTATCACACTGAATTCACAGAGCCAGAAAATCAATGCGTCCGATTCCTCAATATCTACACCACACTTAGAGACAGGAGAATGCGATAAATAGATTGAATTAGTGAGCTCTTCATACATTGAAATTGATTCCAAACGTACTCAAAGCGATATCACGATTGAAAAAGTCATTCATTTTACTTCTCTTCCGATGAACGTCTGAAGAGTTGGATCTGCGGTAGAAAAAAATTAATATAAAAGGGATAAATGTGAAGATATAAATGTCGTCTGGGAACATAAATATGAGGATAGAAGTTGACTTTTAATAAATAATAAACGAATGAGATGCCATTTGGAACAACACATGTAGAAAAGTATTTGGGAAAGCTCAAAATGAATGCAGAATATGTATAGGATGTCCTAAAACTCATTCAGTTCATGCTTCATGCAGTTATTGACATGTAGCGTCATGGGCTGTATGGCATATAGCATCACCGTCTTATTTGAATTACATATTGCTCATATCCACTGGATTATCATATCGATAAAGTGCATCATTAATTGCTATTGACCGATCCTTCACATTTCCGACGAATAAAATGATACGATGATGCTCCCAGCTAAAAATATGCAACAAACAACAAATACTTGTTTCTCAACAATCATTCAAGTGCCAAGGTATTGACTGTTAACGAAACCATCAATATGAAAATGATCTACATCGCAGGAGATAACTCTGAACTACCATGCAGTTTTATAGTTTTTTCTAGAACTATACTTTTACACTTCTGTTTAAGCTAAAATTAAAGCTATATCCAAATTTAAACAAATTTGTCTATTTTCTAAAAGCACTGCCTCACTTTCTTCCAGTCCATTAATTGATCCCCTGTGGGACGATTTTTATGGAATCCATGGTCCTAGAAGCAAATGCTCTTGATCATTATGGAGAGCGCCGAAAACATAGTAATTAGATGGTAGTTTTTAGAGTTATAGCTTCAACTATTTTCCGAATCAAATACAATTTTTTTCGTGAAAAGTTGTTATTTTATACTCGTATATATATAAATCCATAACTTTATATTATTACTTACCCTCTTATATGGCCAATCCGAATTGAATCATGATGTCGTAATGTCATATCCAAGCACGTTAATTTTCGAAAATTGATCCATCCAATGGCATCTTGGTCGAAGGTTTTTCGAGCTGAAGGATTTTCGGTCGTTATGTTCGTTGTATTTCAAAGCTCTTATTGACATCAACATCGGAAAATAAGTTATTCATGGATCTCTTCATGAACTGCGATGAACTAATATATTTTATGCATTATTTTTCTTCCCGAAAATTTCCAAAATGGCTTCATGTACCCATTCATAATTCTGCACCATGCAAGCAAATTTAGGCCTGGTATCAAAGCTTCTTAGCGACATAACTTTCGGCCACCCAGTGTCTTGGACTAGGCATTTGGAGTAGTAAACCTATATCTGGAATAGAAGAAATTTTAAAGATTTAAAGGAATTTTCTACAGTAATTATGATTTTCGTTTCTTTTTTGCAATCTTTTATAATGCAATTTAAAATGATATTTTTAATTTGTATGTTAAATTCCGTATTATTGGATTATTTAAATTGAAAGAAAATTAAATTTTCTTAGTTTTGCCATAATTATAGTAAAAGGGGGGAAATGGGACCACTGTTAAATTAGGCGCATATAGTTTTTAGTGCCTTAAGAATTCCCATAAAAAATTTTTATAAAAATTTGGAATGTTTTCAAATGTGTTAAAAGTAATAACCTGGAAGTCCAAATTTGTTCATCTCTGTTGGTATTTGTTACAATTTGTATAAGTTTTGGGTCAAAGAAATGGGGACTTTGAATGAAATTAACAAAAATTGCACAAGTAGAAAAAAGAATGTTCTCTAAAAAAGATTTTGTATGCATTAATTCCATATATGCGCTCAAAATGTCTAAAGTTTCCAAGAGCACAATATGTTAGAGTTTAGTCTTTGCATACCGATTTTCGGAACTCGTTATTATTGGCAACCGTCGTTTCCAGCATTGATCACATCTGTCCCCTTAACCTTTTTTAGCAATTGTTTTTTAAAACCGTGTAAATGAATAGATTTTAAAACGTAGTTGTAATGTTTTTACCTCATTTGCAGCAAGTAGCTTTGCTTTTGCAACTCCGACCGGTGAATTTGGCCGGTACCGTGGGATCAGGAGGCCCCAGGACTAAGTACCCACCTGATCATTAGGACCGTTAGTGGGAGCATCACACGGGTGGTGATTGATACTAAAATCGTTGGTATAGACTTTGTGCTCGAATGTGGATTTGCACTGCAACCGGGTGCTACAGACCCAAGAGTAGCAAAGGAAGTAAGATAGGCCTTACCCCTACTAAAGGGGATTATATTCCGTACTAGCATAATCAATTTGGTATCTCCTGGCTGGAAGAAAGGGCTGACAATTGCGGTAGTATCAAAAGTGTCTGCCCCCTTTTCTAGATAGTCCAAGTTCTACTTGGCAATCCCAGTTGGCAATCGCATTGTAATATGCCCAGTGTGTCGCACACTGTGGGTAAGGCCTTCACGGCGAGACTTACGTAAAACCCTCTCGGATTCATTTGCAGCAGTTGTTTGATTCAACGGCCGGAAAAAAATTAACTTGACCACTTTTTCTCTAGGTTATCGATTCTGACCCACCATTTCATTATGGAACCACACAGGTAGTATACAGTGATATACCTCGTTGGATGCATATTGACCTCTATTTGGAGGCACTTATAGCAGATTTCAATACTTTTATAACCCCAGATGCATTTTGTGAAAGAAACAAAATTAATTTGTCATTATTCTCAAGTTGTAACTGCTACAGCTGTTAGATTTTCTTCAGTTTTTTTACTATTTCACAAAGAGATTAGACCACAGTTTTTCTCCTATTTTCAATATAATTACCTGTCATTGTCATTTGACCTAAATGCGATACATCTAAATTAGATGCGATACATCCGATTTTCGAAAAATTTCACACACTATAGTTTAGTTGCAAAATATTAGGCCATGCGGACTTTAAAATTCTGAAGTTAAATTTTCAATAAAATGATTGGTGTTTTTTTATTTGTCGACTTTTAGTGCGATATTATATTTGTTAGACGGTTTATAATTTGTTTCCAAGATAATTTTCCCTTAGGTTTACATTATCAGTTCCACTTAATGGTAGCGGGTGCTGCCGTTTTGAGGTGTCCGAGTCGACCTGAAATTTAATTTTATTTCATTTATGTAAGTCTGTGTAACAAAATTTCCTTACAGACTAACAATGGCAAAGCAGTAATATTTTATATCATTAATTAATTAATTATAAAAAATTTAAAATAGAATTATTTAATCTTTTTTTTTATTTACGTTTTTTAATTTAATCAAACATCTGTCAAGATATAATCGAAACAAATATCGAGATGAGTCAAACTCTATAAGTTGATTGGAATCTTGATTCAAAGCATAGTCACTAATTTCATTAAGAATATAAAATCCACGATTCAGAGTACTATCAAAAAGACATATCAAAAAGATGTGTTCGTCAGAGAGACCTAGGAGGAACGTAAAATGGAATCTGTGCCAAAATATTAGAACAGTCAATGTAACTGCCGATTATATTAAAAACAAATAGCGCTGTCTGAAAGTTACGACGATATTCTAATATCTGTAGCCTAAGTAATAAGCCTTTGAATTGTAGGTTGGGAGAGGTTCTTCAAATCTAAATAAAGAAAACCTAAACTTTACAAACATACGCCGCTGCACCCGTTCAATATGTGCAATATGAATATTAGAATGAGGACACCAAATAATAGCGGCATATTCCAACTTAGATCTAACTTGTAATGTAAAAATTATTTTAAATGTATTAAGGCCAGAAAATTCTGAACAATTCCCTTTAATGTACACAAGAACTTTATGCGCCTTGGGAATAACATAATTGGCGGAATCGAATAGAACACCTAGATCCAGTTTCGAATAAGCCAATTTCAGAGAAAAATTACCAATTTTGAACTGCATGAATCGGATTTCTACAACGCGAAAAAGAAACATGAATACACTTATCCGTGTTCAATGAAAACTTATTTAAAAGGCACCAATTATTAAGACAGTCTATGTCTTTTTGAAGATCTAAGACATCATCAACTGTAGAAACTTTTAAAAATACTTTTAGATCATCCGCATAAAGCAAAAACTTTGACTTGTGAAAACAAATTGATCTGTCATTAACAAATATGTTACAAATATGTAATGTGGCACACCTGGAGTTTGAATAAGTATATGAAAAGGATCCAATCCTTTCAATAACAACATTGCACTGTCTATTGGTTAAATATGATTTTATCCGCTTTAAAAATGTTGAGTGGAATGCCATCGACTTTAATTTAAAATACAGAATATGATGCGGTAACTTATCAGAAGCCTTAAAAAAATCTGTGAACACAGCCTTAATTTGACTACCGTGTTCCAAAGATGAAATGCAGTATTCACTAAAAGAACATAAATTTGTGAGAGTAGATCCACCAGGAAAAAATTCATGTTATTGCTGTCAATTAGACAGTTATTCCCTGAATTTCCACATCTCTTTCAATCTAAAGGTTTTCCACAAATACAATATTTGACTTTTATTCGAAAGTTCTTATTATGTTGTGGATTTATAGAATTTACTAGCCGACCCGACAAACGTTACTTTGCCTTCAAATTTTATTTTTATTGGAAATGTTTCATTAGCAGGAGCAGAAATAATTGCTTTTTAATTTGTGGTTTGTATAGGAGGTACCACTCCTCATTGTCCAATCCCGCCCATATTTGCAGCAGCACTTAAGATATGTACACCAAACCGAAATACCAAATTTTGTTCAAATACCGTAAGCAGGAGCAGAAATATTGGATATTTAATTTATGGTTTGTATGGGAGGTACCACGCCCCATTGTCCAATCCCGCCCATATTAGCAGCAGCACTTAAGATATGTACACCAAACCGATGTACCAAATTTTGTTCAAATACCGTAAACAGGAGCAGAAATATTGGATATTTAATTTATGGTTTGTATGGGAGGTACCACGCCTCATTGTCCAATCCCGCCCATATTTGCAGCAGCACTTAAGATATGTACACCAAACCTACGCACCTAATTTTGTTCAAATACCGTTAGCAGGAGCAGAAATAATGGATTTTTAATTTTTTGCTTGTATGGGAGGTACCACGCCCCTTTGTCCAATTGGACCGAATTGTAAATCTAAACTATCCCGGGCACCACCCAGACGCATATACAAAAATTTATGCAAAGCGGTCCAGCCGTTTAGGAGGAGTTCACTGACAACGCCCGTACAGTAGAATTATATATATAAAGAAGATATGATTGAATTTATTTTTACAAGTGATAGAAGAAGGCAGTAATTTTAATTATGTGAGGAATGAGGAAACAAAAATAAGCGAGAAATTGATAATTCAGAAGCAGCTGTGGAGATAGATATAACTAAGATGAAATCACTGAACGCGTCTGATGGAGAAGATGTCAGTGTCCAAACCACATTCTTGAAAAATTATTTTCAAAATTTTCAAAATAAGTATCAAAGTTAATTTTTCCATTTGGTATGTACCATTCATATTTCCCGTCTACCTCTTTTATTCGCTTCTATTTATTAAACGAATAACCAATTGATCGGCTTGTAGATGTGATATCCACCACTCTGATATCAGCAAAGGCATAAAACGCTGAATCCCCACTATTGTATCAAGTCTTACAATTGCACCATCTATTTATTTAGAAATTAAAAAGCCTTAACTTATGTCAAATGACTACTTGATATGGATATCTTCGCCACATGACAATTTAAAATACACATTTGAAGGAGATTACAGTATTTTTATTTAACATTTGTCAAGCGAACGTGCTGATTCGCATCTGTCCATCTTCTGTCAGATGGAATACTTTGTGGCAAAAGAATTTGATAACAAACCAAATAATAAATTTTCGAACAAATAGACAAAACCAATGGCTTTGATTCTTCAATCCTACCCGCCTTTATTGATGCTTTATTGAAATTACAATACTTATTTGTTAAATAGAACATATTCCAAAAATATGTAATGGACTGAGTGTATGCACAGTTTGAAATGTATTCCTAACGAGCAACATATGGCCACAATTTGGGCACACTTTCTTTCAAAGATTTCAATTGAAATGTAGACATCTTTATCTTTATCTAAAACTCACTCATCTGCCCTTGTTGAAGGTTGGCAAAAAAGAAAGCAAATTTGCCAAAGAATATGTGAAGATAACCTAAAAACAATCAACAATGTTAAATTAGTCGTATTCCAGCATCTTTGGGCCCAACGCATGGCGCGTGTGTGGTCTTGTGGCCTTGCGGCCCCTTGAGGACTTGGCTGACAAAACCGATGGCTCATTGTGTGCATTGTCTACTGAGCTCTTTCGCCTCATGATCAACAATTGATTTCTTTCGGACATTTAATGCATTTTTTGTTGATTGAAAACCTACAAATATACCATATAATGTGGCATAGATATACGTAAATGACATCTAAGGATTCCAATGGCAAGGATATTGTTTCTAGACGAAAGATGACTTTATTCTGTCTTACCAAAATATTTGGCAGGCAAGTCTCCTGTTGGCCAAACACATAAAACTGTCTAGAGGGGACATAACATGGCTTTCACCGGACATTCTTTGTGATAAAGCTCATACTGTGGCTCAACAGGATATACTAGATTATTTTAAAAAGTAATTTTTCGGGTTTGTAGTCGTTACAAGTTGATGTGTTATTTACTAGGCCTCAAAATCTTGGGCGCATTTTAACAAGCCCAACAACTGAGGGCAAAGTCACCCTCTAATGGACTACAAGAGTAGATGCCGTGCTGTTCTTTCAGAGGGTTTATAGTTGTCGTCCTAACCAAACCGGCTATGCCCTGGTGGAGGGATATATTGTTTTGGGACTCGCCAACACTGTTGTCCCAAACATTACATGCTCAGCAGCATAACTAGTAGGAGCACTCGGCAGGATATTCCGAGTGGAGAAAGGATCAACACGCCTAACAGGGCAACCCAAACACGCTGTACAGGGCAAGTAATTCTCTCTCTCTCTCTCTTACACACACACACACTCTTTGCGGATGTAAGTGTATATGCCAGCAAGGAATTAGTTACACCCTATCCACAATTGTAATCATTGCACAAATCCTTATTGCAACTGGCCAAAATATTTTGTGAAAGTCGCAGCGGGATAACTGAACATGGAATAAACATCGATTTCATATCTTTGCTAACAAAAAAAGAAAAAAACAATATTAAGAGAGCTAAAATTAAATTTAAACAAAAATGAGGAAGAGAGACAGAGCGAGCGAGAGATTGAAATGCAGATCACTTTCAATATTGAGTTTGATTGAATGCCAGGATCGTTGTTTATGTTGGCCAACAATTAAACGAATCTGTTCCGCAACTTGGGTGGCTCTGTCACAGTATGTGATTGCTTAGGCCTGTCCCACTGCCAAGAAGATGGATTGCTACTCAGAGCTGCGTACGGTTGTACGCACGCATGGAAATGCATGGATCATAAATATGACACATACAGACCATCTTTTGATGGCTCAAAAGTGAGCCATTTCTCTGGCGAAACAATGCAATTTAACGCTTCCATCGATTGTTTGGAGTACAAAGCAACAGGAACCCAAACAAGGACAACCTGGCCGACAATATCCAATCCAAAATATTGTCTAAATAATAAAGAACGTGTTTAACTCAAGTTACATGCTTGTATTCATGCTCATTTCTCTAGAATTGTTCTAATCAAACTGATGAAGGAAGCAGCAGCAAATCCACATCCACCACCATCATTTCGTGTCCTCGCCACTCTTGATGAGTTTTTGATATCTTTTATGTCAGTTTTGTTTGCCAATTTTTTGGTAATTTGTAGATTTTTCATTTGTTTTTTGTTTGAATTCGTTGATAGTGGTGTCCTTGTCCTGGTATTGCCTAGTGTGCCATTTTCAATAAAATGAAGATAACATAATTATTGAGAAAATCAGCATGCTTGTGTTAATTATTCTTTCCTGCATTTGGCCACCCTGTTAGGGATTCCAATGAGGTTAAGGATATATTTAAAAAAGAATTTAAGCAGACCAAAGATTTGTGTGTTTCGCTTAATTTTTTGTTTTCTGAAAATGGAGTAATTATTTTCAGGGGTTGAAAACTCAATTAAATGCTATTATCTTCGAAATACATTAAGTTATGTGGACATAAGCATTAGGCAGAGCAAAATGTTGATTTCTCTCTGGTTCAAAAATGGTTTAATATTTAGTTAAAGTAAATAGAACCTATAATATTCCCATCTCAATTCTATCCGGTTTAATGCGATGGCCAAAATTAATGAATTAATAAAGTTCGAATTGCTTCATCACGCACCTTGCTCGCTAGATTTTGCTCCCTCGGACTATTTTCTATACTCAAATTTAAAAAAATGGCTTGGTGGTAAAAAATTGGCCGGCAATGTAGAAGTGGAGTCTGCGGTTAACGACTATTTTATTGAGTTTGACAGTTCTCACTAAAGGGTGGCGCATAAGTAACGTTAACGGCGACTATATTGAATGCGTTCTTGTGCATCATTTGGTCTTGACTCGTTAACCAATTGCATCTTATATGGGAAAAGATGTAACATATGTAAAATTGTTTGCAAAGGCCGCCTAGACATCTCTAACTGCTGAGAACGTCGCCTGGTGGAAGTTTCGGGGTTTTCCTCAATACTTGCTTGCACTCGAGCAATGGTCACTTCATTTTGAACTGCACGAGGTCTTCCAACACGCGGAAGATCAGAGACAGCCCTTCGTTGCCCAAAACGCTGAACCAATTGGTAAATTGTTGGAGCGCTAGGAGCATTTCGAATATGAAAGAAATTTCGATATGACCTGAATCATCGAATGCTGACTTTCAAAGTAAAATTGAACAACTTTGGTTCTTTGTTTTGTGCTGTCTTTGCATCATAAATTTCTCAAGTATTATTTAGTTAACCCTGTAAAGAGACGAAAAAAAAAGACTTCAACAAAAAATGTATTCACTGATCAAATTTTATATCGCTGGAAAAAGGGTATCGAGCTAAAAGGAGATTATGCTGAAAAATAAAGAAAATTTTTCCTAACTTTTTTGAGTTTACTTTGTTAGGTCGGCTAGTTATTGGACTGCCCTCGTGTTGTTCTTGCCATAACTTTTGAAGCAACTACTAACAGTTTGCGCATTATATTGTTTTTCCCCCGCTATGGCTTAGAACTGCAACTGGACAGTCCATCCACGCCTGTTCTGGTCAGCGTTGCCAGAACTTGATAACTAGAAAAAACCAATACTTTCACGACAAAAAGCTGAAAAAATCCATATAAATATCAAAAATTTTTTTATGAAAATGAATATGCTTATATTAATTTTTATTGCACTTAGCACATGAGATCTTAATTTTGACTGAATATTTTTAAAATAAATTCGATTCAAGGCTTCATAATTCCCAAAGATCCCAATAACATTTCAATATTTGTAAAATATTTTTTTTAACTCATAAAAATAACAAGAATTATATTCTGATTCGTTTCAAATAATAAAATGTGTACTTATGTATATCGGAGATTTTCTACTTATCAGAAGAAAAATTAATATTGCGTTGCATAGAAAAGGCGTCATTGAACCGACCCAAATAAACTTATCTAAGCTGTTAGAAAAATCTGCATTAAATGCCGATTTGAAAGCCATATTCAACAGGTCAGTCCACGTTTGACCCATTTCATACAGTATGAACTTTAGATGATTTTGCTCACGGGAATAAAGATAGTGTTATAATTTGTCAAAAACGGGTGGGCTTTTTCACGATTCTATCATAAACATTAAAGTTGGATGATTTTCCTTCGATTGGCATCCGCACCATGAAGCAGTGAAAAGGATCGTTTTACTTAGAACAGCAAATAAAAACTTCAAATAGGAAATGTGCGTATTTCCTGATGAATATGCTTCATTAACCCTTTTATACGATTCGATGATATATTTATGCTAACCTAATCTGAATTCAAAATCTAAATTTGTCTCAAAATATTGACCTGTTTGAATAACTTACTTTTTAACTTAACTTTTTTACTACGTAAAAATTTCCCCAAGCCATTTCACAGCAAAATAAAAAAGGGTTTTGACCTAAGTATATCCCATCGCAATAGCTCGAAAACTGGGATTCTGAATCTGACTGAGGTTCTTTAAATCCTCCGCAGAGCCATTTTTCCAGCGTCGTAGGATTTTTTTGTAGATACATCGTCTTCCTTTAAATTGAATGCTACTGTAGTAATTTTTAGTAGAATTATTTTAGATTCTCTTTAAACTGAAATACTTTCCAATAACACATTTAGCGAAAAAATCCAGAAAAAATCTTAAAAATTTTGAAAAATAGCCTGAAAAAAGCTTAAAGGTAAATTAAACAGTTCGAAAAAAAGCTAAATCTAGCGAGAAAAACACTAAATTTTCAACACTGATTGTGGTACCCGCCCCACGAAATTGAGAATCTGATATGATTACCTTTTTCGCCTTTTATATTATAAAATCTCAAAGCAGTCTATGAGTTGTTAAAAAAGTTATTATTAAATATTGATCCGGACTAACGCAAAATAAAAGAAGCAAAATTATAACTTCCTTGTTACATTTTTGCATTCTTTTATAAATTATAAATTTCTTCTGCAAGAAAATATTCCCAATATTATGTTAAATTCTAAAGCATCATTAATATTGACTTCCGCGAGTAGTTGAAGATAAGTAAAAACTTATCAAACTGACATTCAAAATCGTCGCTAAACTGTTGGTCCTTTCGAGTAGGATTCAGTAGGATTATGGATTGAGACGTCTCCCATATCCATTCAAGGAAATTAGTTTTTTCTTTACTTTTCTTGAAATAAAATAGACTGATAATTTGCGTTCTCTGGTGGGAGTGTAAAATGTAAATTCACTATTCGTTTCCAAAATATCAAAACATATATTTTCAGAACATCAATATATTGGGAATTTTTACTGTCGCTTTCTTAAATCCTAATGGAATTTCTAATTTTCGACTTATACTTCCCGTTTGGCAACGGAAATACCCAATTTTAACTGGCATTTTTCAGTTTGAAATGGCATTAGCCGACAGTCGTGTCACTTGGTCGATTATTTGCACAAATTGCGAGCAAGTTGTCAGTATTTATATGAATAGCGAATAATGTTTGTATGATAACTAAACATACTTTTTAAATAAAAACTACCCCGCTCACCCATTGCAACTGCCCGATTTCCCATTTTGATATAAAATCCAAAAACATTTAAATTTTCTTAAAAACCTCGATTTGTATTTGTTTTCTTCTTAAATTTGAGATCATATTTATAACAAACAAACAAACAAAAAATACGCACTGCATCATCCATAACATCTAATAGTACTATTATATATTTACAATAATTGAGTAATAAATAAATAAAATACAATAATAATAATAATAATTCCATTCCATTACAGTCTTTTAAACTATTTGTTCATTTTCATCATCAACTTCTTCCAAAGGTGTTGGTGTGGGTGTGTGGGTATGTAAGATTGTGTATGATATTGCAACTACGTTGGGACGAAGGGACATTTTTACAAGATTTGACTAAACTACAAACTATTAAGGTACATATTGAATGAAGTGAATGAGAAAAAAGGAAATTTGCTTGTTTTCCCCCCTCTTTTACAGTTAGCTGATGCACTTTTTTCTAACAAAAAAAAAATTACAGCTATTAATATTATAATTGATTGTTGTTGCTTTAATAAATTCAACCAAAACAATAATATGATTGAATTTGCTGGTGGTGATGGAGGTGATGGTGATGGTGGCGGTGGTGCTGGTGGCGGTACTACGTAGGTAGGTAGTTATTTATGTACATGTTGTATGCGTGTGTGTGTGTATGTGTGTGCTTTGGTATACATTTAATAGAGGTTCCTTAATTTATGTACATTCATACATACATACTTAGGTAGTTATTTATACTGTTGCTATATATTCGGTTACAATAAACGCTGCGTTTTTTTCACATTTAGTGGTGGTGGCTGTTGCTGCAGTTGTTGTAGGGGTGGGGGGGGGGAGCAATAAATAATGATAACGATGACTGACTGTGGCATGAACATGCTATAAAAACGGACCCAACAAGCGTTTTAATTTATTTCATAGCGTTGTTGAATTACCCGCCACCAAACGGAGCCAACAACGCAAACACAGCCCGGCCGATCCGCGCGATAGCCGCATATGAATAATTGTGCTGTTGCTGCTGTCGCTGTCGCATTTGTTGTCGTTGTGGTTATTGCTGCTGCTGGTGCTGTCGTTGTTTATGCATTCAGTCATTTCATACTTTTCCTTCTTCTTGTTCTTCATCACCGTCGATTTGGATACAATTCATACCTCTTTGCATAACTTGACCGTTTGCTTGAGAGCGTACGTGGAGTGGGTTAACCCTCGCCAGTTAACCTCTTTTTTGTTGCTGCTGCTTAACACGAAGTGCGTGCCTTACGTGAGGTGAAGTACAGTGGTCTTGTTCACTGAACACCGCGAATAGTGCGACCTTCACTTGAATTCACTTCACTTTCGTTACCCGTTAAGCTTTTTTTCATCCAAATCAAAAAGAATCGTCTGTCCAAGAGGCCAGTTAAACGCTTCAGATCGTTCCGTTCAAGACCGACCTGAAGGGAACATCATTATACGTCTGGCAGTCCGACTAATTGAATGTTGCGCCAACAACATTGTCATTCACTGCGAAAATGGAGGAAGAGTTCAGAGACTTTCGGAGAAGTTGCTGGTCTCTCTTTGTGCATCAACTGGAAACCAATACTTTGACGTATAGGCGACAGCAGCTACTCTTAACGGCTCATAATTTCATCGATGGTAAAGCCCAGACTTCGTTTGGGCTTGCTGGAGGACGCGGAGGGTGCACTGGACGGGGAGAGATCCAGTACGGGCGACGAGGTAGTGAGGTTGTGGGAATGGTGGTGTTGATGCTGAGGCTGACGTTGGGGCGACAGAGGCTCGCCGGAGCTGTTCAATGACTCAGGTTGACTTGTATTCAATGCCTGGGTTGAAGATTCGCCAACGCAAGCCTCTAAACCACTATTGGCCAATTGTCCTTCGCTGTGGCTTTGTAGATGGGCCTTTAAATTAGCTCGCTGGTTAAAGGAACGATGGCAGATGGGGCATTTGTGAGGACCCTCCTCTAAGTGGGTGATCTTATGCACGGCCAGCGTGCGCGACTGGCAAAATCCTTTGCCACAATCGCCGCACTTGAAGGGTTTCTCCTTGGAGTGGATGTAGCGATGATCCCGCAAATGGTCTTGGCGACGAAAAGCTTTGCCGCAAATGTCGCACGAGTAGGGACGCTCATCTGTGTGGGTGCGCTCATGGATGAGCAGATTGTAGGATTTGGTGAAGTGGCGATTGCAGTATTTGCAAATAAACTGCTTTTTTGGTCTGGTGCCGGTGGGGGCGACTCCTGCACCCAGTTTCATCGCCGGCAAACCAGCACAAGCGCCCAAACGTGCCGCTGGATGTAGACCTTGGAAGGCAGCAGTTGGATAAGGGCGCATGCCGTGCAAGACCGCCGCCGCCGCCGCTTGGGGTCCATGAGGATGATGGTGGTGGCTATGAGGATGATGATGGTGATGCTGCTGGTACAGGGCAGCATTGCGAATCCACTGATTCATTAGCAAAGCTTGGTGTTGGGCAGCCACGGGATCGGAGGCAGCGGCGGCATGCAAAAATTGATTGGCTGCTGCTGCGGAGGGAGGATAGGGCAGAGCATGCTGCTGCTGTTGCATTTGCAGCCACAATCGATGTTGTTGCTGCTGCTGGGCGGCCTGCATGTGATGATGAGGCTCCATCATGCTCACGTAGGATCTGGGCGGGATGTGTTGACTCGCGGACGACGAAGATCTCAACTGATCCAATTCGTATATAACACTTTCTTTGGCCGCCAAACCGTTGCTGTTTCTACGCAACGTAGAAGCATCCGTCGGCGTGTGAGGTGGCGTCAACATGGGCGAAATACTCCCCTCGCGCTCCTCTTTAATGTTCATAAAATCCGTGGAGAAATCTAAAAGGTAAAACACACACAAATTAGCGTAGCACAAAATCCGCAACGTTTTTGGTTGGATGATGCGAAGGCCATTCTGCGGTTTCACCGTTTTGCCGTCGCTAAAACAATCGCGAGAACTCACCTTCTCTGATATGGATTTCATCGTCGACGGTAATGTTGCTGATGGGCGAAGCTGATGTTGAAGACATGTTATTTCTAGTTTCTTTATTTGGTACAATTTATTTTTGGTTTATTGTTTTGTTTACAGTTTTTCTTGTTCTAATCACTTGAGTTTCACTTTTTGTCTTCTTATTATTCATTCCACGCTAAAACTGTTCTACGTCTTCTTATTTTCTGAGTGTGTGAAAAATTTTGGTTAGTCTTTGGACATTTTCTTTCTTTACTACCGCATAACTCCTCTTTGGATGTTAACGCTTCAGAGTGTTGTAGTGGACTGATTTCAAGTTTGTTCTATCCTCTGGACTCAATCTCTTGAAAATTTCCAATACTCTCTATTAGGTCGCAACGGAAGAGTGTATCATACATACACTCGCCCGGGGTATACGTGTTTAAAACGATAGAGCCGTTGTGTGTGTGTGTATGATGAGAGTGGGAATAGTGAGAGAGACGCTACTGATAATGATGATGGTTGTTGGTGGTAGTCGCACTGGTAGTACAAAAGTAGTGCTGGTGGTAGTGACTCTGTTTTTTTTTTTTGAGTTAAATTATCACTACTGCTGGCTTTTATTTGTTGCTGTTCACTGTTGTGCTGTGTGGTTGTTGTTGCTGTCGTTGTTTTGTGTGCTGTAAATAGCATCAGCTCGGTGGTGTTGTTGGCTTGGCACAACTGGTTTATCGTGCGACCGTTGATGTTGTTGTTATTGTTGCCCAGCGTAAACGGAACAATGCGCACAACGAATCCGACCATCAGCAACAACAACGAATGGCATTTGGACGGCAGCCAAAGCAAAAACAAAAAAAAATGCCCTATCGCCACCAAACGTTCACGTTGTTGTTGTTTCACTTTATGGAAATGGTGATGGGTAAAGAAACACGCCCACCTTAAATATTTCTCAACGCACACGCGATTGGTTTGTTCCACAATCGTCAGATTTAAGGCAGTGCTGATGGTTGGATATTTTGGGGGGACATTTGGCAATGGAGTTAGCGATGATGGTGGTGGTGTTACTGCTGTTGATAGTGTTGCTGTATTGTCGTCTTATTCCCCTGATCATTCATCCCCTCCAAAAGAAAAGGAGGAAAAAACAGCTGCGGCAACTGCTGCAGCATTTGTGGATGCAGGAGAAGCAGCAACAGCAGCAGCAGCCAAAGCGGAAACTGGTAAAGGCTGCCGGTTGACGGCATGCTGCCGTTGTGTTGCCACTTTTGCTGACGTTTGTCATCACAGCCTTCATCACTAGATGAGCACTAGTATGGATGGATGGCGGGTTGTTTGTACATACGTAGTGTGATAATAAGGGGGAGGTGGCGGAAAAAGGGATGGATGTTTGTAATAGCAAGGAAAAAAAAGGAATCAAATTTGTTCGACAACGAACGAATGGCGATGAAGAAGATTTTTGATATCCTATGAATTGAGGTTATGGTGTAAACAACAGAGTGGATATCGTATATTCGGCCAAAGAAGTGGGGGAGAAAGATTATAGAACCATGATTTTAATGAAGTTTCACAGAGGCTTAACATATTACCACGTCCTAATTATGGCTTTTGGTTCCTTAGATTTCATGGAAATTTCTGATTACAAATCCAGAGATGATCTCCAATTGAAGTTGCAACACAAGTAGTAACAATGGGATTTTTGTACGATTGAGGATTAAGCCTGTGAAAAGCGTTTAAAAAATACGTTTTTACGAATGGAAAAGTAAGCACTCATTAGTTTGTGCTATAGGAGGAAGTTTGCACTGCTAAAGTCGATGTGTACTATAACGTGGATGATATATTAAATTGTGTTTTAATGCCACACAAATTTTCTTACATAAGTATGTATGTGCATATATATAAAACTGCCTAGTAAAATTAGAAATTAGGAAACTATTCTATACCACGTAACAAATTTTCAATAGAATTACGTGACATAAGAATTCAATTGAAAATTTGGCCAGGGGATTTTTTATGGTTTTGTTCTTCGTTCGTATATCCAACTAAGTATTGACGTAACAACGTAATAACGTAACTAAGTATTGCAATAATTATTGATTACAGTCATTAAGGGCCAAAAAAGTCGAAGAAAGACTTCTGATACTAGAGAGTTCACTACAAGCAGAAACTAATGGAATAGAAAATACCTTGCAATGATATCATGAAATGTAATGAAGAATAAAAACATGATAGAGATATAAAATTTTATGAAAATCTATGATGAACGCTATAAATTCGCGAAATAATCGAAATATCTCCAGCGTAAATATTGCACGTCCAAAATCGCTGATAACCTATCGCAGACAAAGTTGAATCTCGGATAAACTAATTAATGGAAAAGTTATTTTTGTTGATTGTTTTATATTATTTGAAGTTCGCGAAAACAGAAATGCAGGTCGGAGATATTTTCGATACCGCTTTACAGCAGTCCAATCACCATAATGTTTTTTTTTTTCATTTTAGCCTTGGCTTTTAATCTTAGTGCTGATTTTTAAAAGTTGTTTTGTATTTTAAAATTTAAGGGTCATATTTAGATACGTGGAAAAGAATTGCAAGCATTTCGTTCATCGGAGCCTATTCTCCAATATATGACATCATGTTTTGATAATGTTTCAGAAACCTGGAGTTTTTGTCGGCCTCTTCTGCGCGATCCACGCCGTTCCGTGGCGCAGGATTTTCATGCTGGAACGTTTTTCCGTCCACCGGCACAACCTAATCCAGCCAGTGCAATCGATTTAATCTGCTGCACTTTAAAACGCTAATTTTGGTGGACAACTTATGCTTTATACGATGCCGCTACTCTCCATAAAGCATCGTAAGACCATATCTTTGCACAGATCTTTTTCTGTCGTAGACCCTCGGAAAAGATCCACGCGCGTGTGTCTCAGCATTATTCGCTGCGCGGCGAAACAGTAGTGGTAGTATTCGGTACAGCGATTTTTGGATATGGTAGTTTGACATTAAAACGCTTGCTTAGCCCATAATAAATACTCTTCTTCTATCTTTCAGGCTGACATTATCTATTATACGAGTATGGACAGTGGACTCAAGTAGATAAAATTAGCCGCCAAAACAACGTTATAGAAACCACCCACCGTTCACTGAGCAACGCGAACGGATTGAATACTTGCTCGTCGAAACAAATGACTTGCTTCTTCTCAGTTTGTAAACCAACTTTTACTGATTCATTCATAAAGCTTCAAAAGATTGTACGATAAAAAGATATGTTCGATATAACTTACAAAATCAAATAAAAATGTTGCATGAAGTTACTTGGACTTCAACGGTTTCTTTTGTAGGACATTCCAATAGTTTATGCCAAATTTTATGGTTTTGTTCCGTTCTTATTTTAAGAAATACCAAAAAAAATCATTAAAATGAACAATTAGAGGGGGAAAATGTACCACAGATTTATTGACCACAAATTTCACTATCACAAATCCTATATTTTCAATTTCCTGGTCCTTCAAGTAACCCACTCAAATAAATTAAAATCAGAAAAATGCATCAACAGGACTAATTTCTAGCGTCAAACATTCACCAAATACTCGTATACACTGTGATATAATTCATCCTCATTACCAAAAACATAATTTTCGTCGGTTTTTTAAAACAAGGCAGGGAAGATCATTCCCAAATGTTTCGCCATATGCTGGGGCAGAATATTCTACAAATATGCTGTGCAACACATTCAGCTAGAGGCTATCGAAAATGATTATCCTTTGCTTTTAAACTGCGTATGTTCTTTGAATCCTTTCAAATAAGTCATTTCTTAAATGCCCATTATTGGAACCAAAAAACATATGAATCTGAATAGACAAGATCGAGATTAGTCTTTAGTATATGGATATTAGGTCCATTTAGGTATACGATTCTTCAAATAGGGCTAAACGGCCATCTGAACACTATTTGGTCCAGTACATAACCATTTCATAACAGTTTGCTTGACTTTTTTTGATAAATGACGGTGATATGTCTAAGGATATCAGTATCTTATTTATAGAATTAATTTCAGGCAGATGTACAAAAAAAAATTACGCAACTACAAATGTTAAAATCTTGAAAATGAAAAGGAGAATTCATACTTTAAAAGACTAAAACCGTTTCTAGACTACTTTATTTGTTCCTTTGTAAGATGTCTAAAATATTTCATGCATGAAGAAATCTTGAATTGCTCCTTATAAGGGGAAAGAAAGATTAGAATTCTATTACGCATTAATAGCGACCGACCGTAACGCGATGGTTGGTATACGGAACTATCGCTCGCATGATTACGGGTTCAACCCCCAGTACAGCCACCTATCACTACTTGAGCCGGCAGTCACCTCAATGTGTCTGACCAACACTTTGAGTAGTGGAGTAATCGACAAGACTTGTAAACAATTCTTAAACCGTGACTTTCGGAATTGTCGTTAAACTGTAGGTTCCATTTCAATGAGTCTAAAAATAGAATGCGTGTAAGCTCACTGAATGTGAGAAGTTCTTCTATGTCTTATTCGTGAGATGTAAGGGAATTTGTTGTTGTTATTGTATTATACATTAATTTTAGACTAACTTAAATACTGAACATATTAACAATAATTTAATATTCCTTTGTAACTTTTCCAGTTTTCTTTTTTCTTCTACCTCTGCCTTAGTGTACGAATACATGTGGCGCAGTCTGTTCTTTTGCAATATTCAGAGGGAGTGGTTGTGTCACTTTTATATCTTGAATATTTGTAACTTTAGCACTTAATAGAAAACATAAACGTTTGCAAATGGGGCAGCAAAAAGTTTAAATGGGGAAGGGGGTTGCTTGTGAGCAATTTATATATTTTAATATCTGTAAGGGAAACTTTTGTTCATTCTCCAAACAAAATTGCGATAAATTTATATGAGATTTTTTTTCCTTTGTGAATGAAGTAAAATTTGATTTTATATGTTAATTGTTTATTCTAGAACCAACGGCGATTATTACCCACCACTCCCACGTCCTCAAAAGCGCTCGATGAATCAACAGAAAAAGGACACGATCTAAATTAACGGGCATGAGATAATACAACGCATTGTAACTTTATTATGACATTTTCTTAGGATTTACTTTTACAGCAACATCAAATGTAAACAGGAAATTTCCATTATTGCAAAATTAGAAACGTTAAGTGATGAAAATTTTTGAGTTTTAAGGAGTTGGAGAATGTAACAAACATTGTTAGAGTGGTTTTTAATTACGAATAAGAGAACCAAGATATAATATAGGAATGGAAAACAGAGATTTCATCTTTATCAAAATTCGACAAAAAAGTTTAATCAAGTCGGAAAGTTCGTTCGATTTTTAAAAGAAATTTATTTACAAATTTATGTACAAGGAAACAGTTACATAATCTCCCTCTTTTTTAATAACTTCTTCTCACCTCCCTTGGAGCTTTTTAATTCCTCTCTCATAAAATTCGCGTGGTTTTTTTGAAAAAACGTTTAATTCGATTTGTTCACTTCCTCGTCGTTATGGAAATTCAAATCCTTCAAGTTTTTGCTCAGACTGCGAAATAGGTGATAGTCGGACGGGGCGACGTCTGGGGAGTCCGGTGAGGTAAAACTTCCCACCGTAATGCAATGTGAGGCCTCGGTGATAGAGTGAGGTATTCACACATGAGATTGCTCATAAATCCGAGCTTTTTTATGACCCCGTAAACGGTTGAGACTGATTGTTTGATTATTTCAGCTATTTCAATAATTGAGTCCTCCACCTTCTCGGAAACAATTTCCGTTGGTCATCCTGATCTAGGAGCGTTCGTTATGGAGTAGTCGCCCGTAGAAAACCTTTTAAACGATTTCCGGCAAATTCTTTCATTTGGTCCGTTTTCTTCATAAACCGGCTTTACTTTTTCGGCTGGCTTCAGCAGCCGTTTTTCCTATTTGGAAATAATACAGCATAATATGCCTAAAATACATATGCTCATACCACAAAGTTAAGTTTCCAAAAGATTGTCCTAATTAGGTTTACTCCTTGTACATCTGTTTTCGAAACTTTTTCTTAAAGGCGATTCGTCTTTTTTGAAATCGATTTCTGGGCTTGATCACCGCCTCTCTAACTGTTTTTTTAGAAATTGGTTTTTAAAACCGGGTCAAACAGCGGGTTCCAAAACACAGATGGTAAAATCCGGATTATATAGAATCGGCGTATGGATTCAATTCATGTTTAAGCTTATCTGTATCAATTACTTTAATTCAACACCCGGAAAAGGACAACTTGATCATTTTTTGTCCAAGTTGTCCAAATGTGAATCACCGTGAAATCATCTACGAAGTACATCACGATATACCTTAATAGAAGCATCTGGACCTCTACTCAAAAACTCGAAAAACATCATAAGCATTTACAAGCTTTGCAAAAAGCTAAACTGGTCTTGAGCTTGGATAAACATAAAAAAAGTTCCGAACCAAACATAAACAATTGAAAGTTGGGCGTTTTTGATACCAATAGAGATTTGAGGGGTCTAAGGCCCAAAATTTGGACTGATCTCTTTGAAATGCTAACATCATCAACAAGATTTCTAACTGTTAACCTCCGTTTTGTTGGACGTGACTGACATCCATTGATGGAGGTTGATGCATCCATCATCTTTAACTGGTTCTGTTTATGGCACTTGCAGACAAATCTTTCCGATAAATTTTACAGTCACCGTATTCGGCCGATTTAGCACCGTGTGCTACTTTTTAAACAAATATGACTGTTTCGAGGACACCGCTTTGAATTAATTGAAGTGATGCAAGACGTCTGAAGGTCAGACCTGAAGGTGGCTATTTGCCATGCTTCAAGAACTTTAAAAGCGATATTATGGATTTCGAAAAAAAAGAAAATTAAAAAAAAAAAAAAAAATGAAATAAAAGCCGGCCTAGCATTTTAGACACCCTAATATTTACATATAAATGCCTATGACGGCAATAACGGTGTCACATATCAGAGTCGTCTGATTTTCTCTAAATTGAACTCATAGTAGTTTTAGATCAAACAGCAAAATAATAGTAGACCCCACTAACTTCAAAATTCGGAAGATGATTTTTTTTTTGCTGTCATAAATTGGTTATGCAAATTCAGGGATGCTTATAAAAATTAATTAAAATAAAGAAAACAAACAACTGTTTGACGATCTGGAAAGTGTTGTGATGACTTTTTTGACACAAATTACTTAAAATGATATGATAGTACGACGAATAGTACGATGTTAATGTGAAGAAAAAAAATACCAAAAAGTGAACATTTTATAATCGCATAATTCAAATTCATCTAAAAATAGCTCACATAAAAAGTGATCTGGGTGTGTCTAAGACCGTATTTAATGTATCAAATTTTTATTTATTTTTCGTTTTAATTCCGTGCAATTGTAATATATTGCTGTCAAAATATTCAATGTCCTACTCTGGTCTAAGCCATGCTAGATAATGTTGTTCCCCCGTTCACGAAATTATTTAAATTGAAATATTTACTAAATCGACTATAATATTATCGTATTCGTTATAAGTCATAAAATTTTAGATATGAATAACATGTTTGTATTTAACTCTTACTTAGCATCATCGTTAAGTGTCCATTTAAACCTCAAAGCTATAAAATATTGATTTTGTTGCAACAGTAAACGGAGATCCATATTTGAAAGATATGTTAAAAGGATCGTTTGAATACTTAAAATAAATTAACCAATACAAATCTATAATTATAATACAAATAAAGTCATAATCATTAAAAACTTTGAATAATAAGAACATAAACTACTAAACATAAAGATTAAAATAAAATCTTTATTGTAAATTATCTATCGATATGGAAATATTTATGTGAAATCAAAAACTCTCTACGGGAGTTGTGGCGCATAATAAAATGGTCTACCTTGCGATATTAAAATTAGATTGAATATGAAACACCCAGTCCGAAAAAACCCACATGCTGCACATATATTAGCTCGAAAAAGTATTCAAAAAAAAGTTTGATGGGCAAAGTGATAATAGAGTAAAATAAAAACATTATGATAGTTCCCATTCCGAACCGCTTCTCTCGCTTCTGACAATTTTTGATTTATGAGGTGGGTTGAAAAAATAACTCAACTTTTGATTACTATTTGTTTTTATGTTGGTACTCTCTTCTCCAGGATATGTTGACGGTTTTATCCATATAGCATGTTTAGTTTGTTTATGAGAGGCATAAATAAGAAAAGTGTTTTGTGTTCGGCAATTTTCTGCTATCAAAAAAAATTGAATGGTTTACGACTCAAAGTTTTAGTATGCAACTTAAAGTCGTTTAAGCGGAGGATTATATGTTAGTGGCAACATATCTAGCGAGAGAAATATTGTTACGAGTCGCTGCGGCACTAATGTCATCCTTTGATTGGACGCCAAATTGTTACGGACCCATCTTGACTTAAATTTGAGCGGCATATTGTTATTTTGACCTAAATTTAGGGGCTATGTTGTTATATGTCATTAATGAGGTACCAGGATGACACTGGCAGGCTAACTAACACCATTGATCTCAGGGCAGGTTCCAACCCATCTATGTTAACACCACGACACGAACTCTCAAACGATATATCCGGAACAAAAACAATAATTAAACCAAAAAGGTTACACCCACAAACTGGACACAATTTCATGAGGAAGGACGTTGATATTGGTCTCCCATTTTGCACACTCCCAAGTCCCACTTCTATTTACTTCTCTTACTTTTCTCAGCAATCTTATTCTATCAAACACAAACCCAACACTTCATGCTATTCGACATTATCATAAACATTTGTTTGATTAAAATATACATCAATTTAAACAAAAAAAATTGAACATTCTGATATTAAACACGTAAGCTATTAAGACCTACAAAGTTTTAAAGATAGACCTCTTTTATTAGGGTTAGAATTAAAAAAAAAAAGATATATCGATTCTAACCTAACCGAATAAGGTCCCGATTCTTAACAGACCAATGTTCTTTTTCTCTCAAAGAGGGTAATCCTTGTTTCACAGCATACATAAAATTGAAAAAATTCTTTAAAGGATCATCTCTCAAATAGCATACCTTTAATAACACTGGTCTACAAATTTCGAAAAAATTGACTGCAGAAACGAAGCATGTTTTTTAACTAATCTAGGTGCGCTGAATTTGAATCTGACATATCTTTTTTACCGCATGCTGGCAATACTGTAAAACATTCAATATTGACACTACAATTTCAAAATTATTAATTTGACAGAAGTTCACCTGAAATAACCTTTTAGTTCTTTTTTCCAGTGAAAACGCCTATTCTTTGTACTTTTCGCCATTTTTTTATGAATCTTTAAAGCATCATATAAGACGGCATTCATAATAATTCAAATTCCTCAGTCGTGGCCAAATTATCCATAGAGATGTTGAACTTTACGTAGCCCAAAAGGAAAAATTCTAGAGATGCGGCATCACATTGTCTGGGGGCCTAACTTATCAACCCAAAACGCGAAACTAACTGCTCACCGAACTGTGCTACCAACACCGCAAAGATGTCAAAGGTTTGCTGGAACCAAATGTCGTTTTGATCAGGGACTTTCGCAGGGTTACGTTTTTATATGATGAAACGTCAAACAATATCATGACAGTTTGATCTGTCATACAACCTATACTGAAAAAACCACCTCTAAACATATCATCAAAGATATTTTTTACAAGTCAACGATTTACAATTTAATTGTGGGGGTTTCTATATGATCGGCTGTGACCCACACCAATACAATGCCAGTCCGGCCTTGCCCATTTATTAAATATAATAAACTTAACTTATTATTTTGGCCACTTTATAATTAGGCCCACTACAGCTTGAAATACTCCTCTGAGACTCCATAAATATTCTATACAAATTCTAAATCGCTATACAAACTTACGTCTATCTAGGCATCCCTTTCCGTTCGCATGTCTATTGAAATCTCGAATGGTTTGAGTTGGAATTCTGAAGTTCAAAAATCTCACCAGAACAGGCAGGTAAAAATCGAAATTGATCAAAAGCAGTCCAAGAAGAGGTAACCAGCACGTACTGGTGCGCAGCTAAATTCTTGCTGTTTTCTGTTATAAAAATGCAACTTTATTATGAATACATGTTTATAAATGATTCGATGAAGTTATCGCCCATCGCTAGCTTCTACTTTTTTCCATGCTTCTGACAGAGCTCGAATTCCGTCACAATAAAACTATTCGTCTATGTCATGTTATGAGTGGAACTGCTGATCACCCAGATCGTGTGCCATCGAACGGAACAAGTGGTAATCGAACGGCTCAATATCTGGAGAATATGGCGGATGGGATAAGACTTCCCATTTCAGCGTCTCCAGGTAGAATTTAACGGGCTTGGCCATGTGAGGTTTGAGAGTTGTCATGCTAAAAAATCACTTTTTCGTGCCTCTCCACGTATTGTGGATTTAATGCCCAATCGCATTAATTCAAGTCGATACCGATCTCCAGTGATGGTTTCGCTAGGTTTCAACAGCTCGTAATAAATAACACGAGAAAAGGCGAAGGAGAAGCATGATCGGGCAGCCCTCATGAATTTCATTTCTTTGGATTGCTGTAATAAATCCATTTTTCATCACCCGTTACAATACGATGAAGTAAAACCCTTTCTTTTTTGTCGCTGAAGCAGTTGTTCACAGGCGTAAAAACGACGCTCAACGACTTGGCTTCAATTCATAAGGAACCCAAGTTCGTTGCGATTAAATATTTCCCAATACCTGCAATCGCTTGGAAATGGCTTGGCTGGTAACTCCTAATACTGAAATAAGCTCTATCTGTGTTTGGCATGAATCTCCATCAAGCAATGCCGTCAATTTAGTGTCTTCGAAGATTTTCGTCTTCTTTCACGCGAACGTTCGTCAACATCAAAATCACCCTCTTTAAAGCGACGGAACCAATCTCAACATGTTGTTTGTTTCATTTAAAGCAACATCTCCGTAAACGTTTTGAATCTCTCGATTAGCTTCAGTAGCCGTTTTCTTGGATTGAAAGAATAAAATCAATACTTCCCGCACATGACGATTATTTGGCACAAAATCATACATATTCACACCAACAAAAGAATATGACGTCAAAAGAAAATCAATATTGTGTCGAGGTGGTATGTTTCCATATGCCTAAGCTTGGCTCATGACGTTTAGGTTATGGCATCGACTAGCATTTACAGCTCGCGCCATCTATTGGTAAACAGCGGGAACTTAATTGTGCACATAATATTAGCAAATTAAGAACATTGTAAGGTGTTGGTGTATAAATTCTGAAAAGAATCATTCCAATTCATATTCCGTTTGCAGGGACCAACTTATTTCTGGCAAAGGTTGATAGAAAATATTAAAAAATATATATTTTCACTAGGAAAACAGGGTACATAAGATGTGACAAATCGACCCAGGAGAAAAAAATTTCCTCATTCAATTCATCTTTCGAAAAATGGATATTTATCGAAATTTTTCTAACATTTATTCTTTGACGAAATTGAATATATCGTCGTTAGAAGATCAGAAAGAACCACCACAATTTTTATATGTTTGCAATCGACCACCTTAGTTGTGGACGCGATACTTATATCTCTCTCTATGAAGGCAAGTACATAAGTCTTGGCCGGCCGAACTTTTGCTTCCTGTCTAACATATTTTACGTTAGTATTGGCGCGCCGTTATTGTAGTCGTGAATTCCAAACCCTATATAATCATCTCGATGTGCAAAACTGCACTTCAAACCATAGAATCGACTTGATAGAATAGAAATATATAAAAATAGGAATAGAATTGAAGAACAATTCACAGTTCTAGTAAAATCTTGCACAAAATTACGTCCAAATACGTCATTAAGTGAGGCTACAAATAGAAACGGGTGCAAACTCACTAAATGTGAAAAGCTCCTACCATATCCATTTCATCGGGTGAAAGAAGAGTTGTGTTTATTGTTAATGCTCAAAATAACTGTATCCGGGACCACTTTTCTTAAACCCTGTAAATGTTTGTTCATAAATCTAACTTCTTTGTTACTGACATTCTTTAATACAAAATGTTCCTAGTAATGAATTGAATTGAAGTATTTCAAAACGCAGCAAAATGCTATCATCAACAATAACTAAGTCTTCTAAGAACAAAATCCTCAAAATATTACCTGCTCCCTAACATATAACTCTATTTTTAAAATCAATTGTCTCTAAATACAACAAACTTGAATCTGTATTAATAGTTTTCCACATGACTAACATTCATTTTCATGTGCAATTAAACTTTTAGTTGTAAACTAAAAGTTTGCTTTGACTTTTTCCCAATAAAGTTGAAAAGTCGCACTTTCTCTCCCATCATTATGTTCCATAATTAGTTGAAATTATATTTTTTTCTGGATTCCATTACCAAGTAATTTTCGAGAAACTATCACTTTTTCGTCTTCACGTCAAAACCTGAAAAACCTTGAAATACTTCCGAAAAGACGTTTAACTAACAAAACTTCCTAAAAATATGTAGGACATTTTTTGTCACGCCCAAATTTCCTAAGAAAACGCGATGCAATTTTGCCATTTCCCAAAATTAAGTGAAACAAAAAAAAAACTAGAATGGAAATAATAGAAACTAAACTAGAATAGTAGAGCATAAAAAATAAGTCCACGAAGTAGATCTTTTTCTGCTTACCAACCAACCGACCATAAAAATGCCAGAGTAGCGATTACAACGGCAACGGGAGCGTAGCAGCAACAACAATAAAAACAAATAAGAGCACAGCGTGGACACCGTAATAAGGACATTTTTATGAGGTTTTAAAAAATGTTCTAAATTTTTTTAAAAATCTAAAACAAGTTCCGCGAATTGCTGAGGAGGTCGGTCGCGCTCATAAACTATTTATGACTGGATGTTTCCTGACGGCAGTGTTGGTTGGCTTGCAGTAAAAAGGTACAATTGCTTTACGAACTAATTTTTTATTAGTGGTCACTGTGTGTCCTTTTCCAGGCAAAGGCACAAAACTATAACTACAACTACAACTACAGGAGGTTTAGTGTGAGCACTCAAGGAAACAGCAGTCAATGCTCTGAATGTTCTATTTTTTATGCTCTACTTCCATAGTTTGCTTGTCGCTTTTTTTTATTGTTTTTGGGAAAAGGTCATAAAAAGGACACTTTTGGTTTTTGCAAAAAAAGAAACACAATTAAGAAAGATCACGAAAAAAATCAAGGTAAATGTAATTTATCTTACAGGAAAACTATTTTGGGTAAAAAGAAATTCGTGATTTTATGATTTGACTCACATCCTGGCTTCCTAATATCGTATTATTGATAGCATAGCGACAAAATGAAAGAAGAAGAAAAGTCCTCGTTGATTCCTTGTGTTTGGCTATTACCGATCATACTTTCCAGATGCCAGCACATACGTGACATGTGTCCTTCGCTGTCTCGTTACTTAATCGACGGAAAAAGTTAATCCTTTTTGCATATGGCATCGTGCATTGAGCTGGTGAGTAATCGATACACACGGCAACCTGAACAAATCATGTGGCAAACAAATAAACATCAGCATCTGATATGGCTGTTTTCCACCGCTGTCGCCTCTCAGTACTGCTGTTTATATGCCTCTCCCTCTCTCTCTCTCTCTCTCTGTTCTCTATCACCCTTCCGGCCGGCTTCAGCCTCTGGAAGGATGGGAAAACTTGTTTGTTTTTTTTAGGTCTTGTCACAAGTAATTATTACTACTCCTTTGCTGTTTGCCAATGGCAAAGAATGAATGAATAGAACTGGTGGGATGGGATAAAAGACACTGGACCGCTTCTAAATCTGTTGTCATCGTTGTCGTCGTCGCCGTCGTCGTCGTGGTTGTCGCACGCTCAGTGACAATATAAGCTTTGTTTGTAAGCCATCGATGCCGCTGTTGACCGCGTCCAAATATTGTTAATAGGTTGTGTTTATTATGTAAACAGGGAATAATCGTCGTTGTCGACGACGACGACAACAACAACAGCAAGAAGAATACCAACATGTATCAGTAATATCCGTTTTTTTTTCTTTTGTAATTTCCAGGATGCGGCTCTTTTGACTGTCTATTTCCCTCTCTATCTCCCGTTTGTGAAGCTAAATCGTTCGGTGTTTTTCTTCAATTATTTGATGCCAACAAGCCGATCGTTCGATGGCGTAAAAACCCAAATAATCGTCTTCTCTTAATCGCTGAAAAAGCATCCTTCGGTTATTTTAACAAATTTACGAAAATTATTTAGGCAAACAAATCTGTTAGTAGTAGAGAAGATTAAGCCATAAACGCCGAGAGAAGTCAATTAATAAATACCGGAAGAACTCATTACTCAAACAGAAAGTACGTTCTCTTGTTTGTGTTTTTGTTATAAAACCAGTAGGACATTTTAGTTTCTTCACTAGAAAAGCATCAGCAATTTCTGGCGTTAAAGGAAAATGCAAATTATTTCCATGTCCTGTTATGTTATAGGAATGACTTTTCACTAAATAGGAGGATTATAAATGATGGTCTAACTTATTATCAAAACTTCAACTCATTGGAAATTGTTCTTTACACATTCTGTCGTTTTGTAATTACCTGATATTTTTACGCTTAGACTGCTTTAGAAAATAAAAAAGTGTAAATGGAATTTCGATTCCGAAATATTACTCGTTAACATTAACATCCGTAAAAGTTTTCATCAAAAGCGGAAGATTGTACGTAGGGCAAAACATTCTACCCAATTGTATTCAAGGAACACTTTGAGCTTGGCTACATTCTGTAGGCACTATTTAAAAGAAGATTTTTTGCACGGGCTGTAGACATTTATTTACTTGTATTTATGAATAATTTCCAAGACAAAGTCATTCAAGCGATTGTCCGACGTTTTAGATTTTTCACACTTTACAGCTTTAATCATTTCAAAGCTGGAAATTTTTAGCGCCGAAGTGATAGAAATTGTTGCAAATATTTGCATATTTAGAAACAACATTCAAATCATTTCGATTGTAATCATGTTAAAAAAAATAATGATCTACTTCAATTAAAATTCAGAAGAAACTGAGAAAATTGATAAATAATAATAATGATAGTAATCTTAAAGGTTGATATCCTGTTATCAAGACGGAGTTCTGGCATTTCGTGTTTCCTGCTATATCGAATCCCCCAACAAAGCATTGGCTTAAATTGTTCCCAGATAAATTCGATAATTCTAATTTATTTTTATTGTTTGTTAAATGGCAATAACATCAGGTGAATTTCACAAAGTTAAGTGATTTGTATTTCTTTGTAAGATTGCATGGATTTCTACTAAATTTTACTCCTTACATTTTTGACTCAATCTGTGGTCGTATTTGAGAGCTGATGATATTTGCAATTTTGGCATGCCCAGTTATCTGCCGATAAGTCAATATGTCGTCTATAATGCTATCGCTTGCAAGGACCTCATCTGTGGCAAAATGATCCAGGAGGAAAGAAATTGCATACAAAATCAAACTTTTGAAAAAAAAATGTTTTTTCAGAATTTTTCTAACATCTTTAACATTTATACCCACTACCTTATCTCATATTGAACGGTCCATATCAAATCTTGTTATCGGATCTCTGTGTAAAGAATTTGTCATTCATTGTTCGCTTTCATAAAAAAATTTAACTTTCAGATTGCCGGAAAAATGTTGTATCCAGGTTAATTTGTTCGAAATGATGTTTGTTCTCTAATTGTGATTTCTTGAACATTTTATAAAAAAAATAACTTGCTTCTTTTGGTCAATGAATGGTCCAAAAAAGGGTACAATGAAACGAATAATTTTAAAATTTGACAAAGTAAAAAATTGTACACAAGCTTACATAAAAATATAGTAGAAACTGAAAAATATAGAAATGGAATATTTGCAAAATTGAAAAAGATTTGTCGGCAATTTAAAAGAATTTCTTAATTATTCCATATGCATCATTCGATGCTCGCAAAATTATAATGAATTTGATGCAAATGATTGAAAGAAATGGACCTAGAAATAAGTGAATTAAATTAGAAAGTTTATATGGTTGGTGCCGAAAATTAGATGGTTATCCGGTCGATTTTTTTACGTTTTATTAAAGCATTGTAATCTAAAGCTACTGACAGTAATTTTATTCACTTCAGTCTATGAATGGACTGGATTATAATGGAAAAATTATATTTCGATAGATCGGTATATTTGTGTGGAAGATTCTAAAATGGGAGTGGCAATGCAGTCTACTTTCATTTTTAGAATTAACTTTATCAAACCTCAATGGGTGCAAATTTTGTTGAATTCAGTGCAAAAATACCATTAAAACATATGAAGTTAAGAACATATAAGTCAAATCGGTCCTTTATTTGACAGTTACCGAAAGGGACGTGTCAATAATCGAACGATTTTTTCCAAAATTCACCATGATTTATAAATTACTATAGCGGGCAACAATCCAGAATATTGCGGCAAACTAAGTAGAAATTATGGAATAAAAATTGAATTTCGGAAAATCAGTCTACTTGTATAGGCAATAGGAGAATGGGAGTTACAATATAGTCCATTTTCGTTCCCAGAACGAAGTTCTTTGTCCGACTGAAGTGTGCCAAATTTGAGTGAATTCAGTACAACTGCGTGAAAGATATGATGCTATAAATATATATGTGTTACATCGGAAGGTACCAGAAGGGACCTGTAGTTATTCGGTAGATTTACAATATTTATATTATTTATATAAATAAGACATTATGTTTAACTAAAAATACAATACGCTTTTTGTTACAAAACCTCAATTGTTCAACTTCTGATATTTTTTCTTATATAAAAAAATAGAAAATTTTAATTTCTTTCCATATATTTCAAAAAGTGGAAAACTCAGCCTTTCATATTTGGGTTATCCATTTAGTGATCTCAAAACCAAAGCTGTCACCTGTTAAGTACCTGTCATCGGAAGTGTTATTTATTTATTGAAAGGTTTGACATTTACGAATATGGATCGTTTAACAACTGAAGAACGCGTACAAATAGTTAAAACTAACTACAAATGTGATGATTCAGACTTGGGCTTTCAATTGAACAAAATTGTTTTCAGCGATGTAGTTCATTTCTCACTCTGTGATTACGTCAACATGCTAAATTGTTGCATGTGAGGCCCGAAGAACCCAGAAGTGATTGTGGGAAAACCATTGCATCCGGAAAAAGTGAGTGTTTAGTGTGCATTATGGTCTGGAGGTGTCATTGAGCCGTATTTTTTCGAAAACTACCTCAAAAGGATTCACTGCTGCAACTGGTACAAAGGAGGCCATTTAAATGACATTATCTTTCGTACATAATGTCAAGGTCCAAGCATTATAATGAAATAAATGTTTTATCAAAATCATAGCTTTATGTGTGTTTTATTCATTTTATTTAGTATGAAAAGTCTACGATAAGTGGAAGACGCAGTTAGCGCGTGGTATTCTGTTCTATGCGTATTGCATTATCGACAAAAGATTCGACTTTAGGCGACATCTATGTAAGGAAGTAAGTAAACTAGGAGAAGTGGGTAAACGAAGAAAATTTGATGCTATCAAAATAAAATCATGGCAAGAGGATGTTGAAAAACCTTCTCATTGAGCCAAAAAAAGAACTACCTTATGTCGGTAATATCAGTAACTTTATGTGTAATACAAGCTGTGATGAACTTGAGGATTATTACCTATGCTTAGGTCAACTACTTTTGGTTTGGAACTGAATGTGTTTCGAATCAATTTTTCACATTGACTCAAAAATCATACAATTGAAATTAAAAATGGCTCAACTCCACTGACTTATTGGCTCCCAGTCTACTCTCAGTTTGAAAAATAAAATCACCATCTACAAAGCCATATTGAAGCCAATATGAACATACGGCATCCAGTTGTGGGGAACGGCATCGGCTTCTAACATAAATAAGCTACAGAGAAGACAGTCAAGAATACTGCGCCAAATTTGTGGTGCCCCATGGTATATTAGGAATGATAACATACACAAGGATTTACACACTCAAACTCACTCGTTCAAAGCCTTCAACATTTTCGCGGTCATATACCTATACGGCTAAGAAGAAAGGACACGCTAGACTTGGTCCGGTGATAAACAGTTCTGCTCGCCAAAAACAAGATCCGGCAATGGCAAGATACTTTACTTTAAGATAGATTTGAATACATATTTTAAATTTCGAAAGAAAGATCCAATAAAGAAAATGAATGAAAAAAAAAATTGTCTAGTTGTAGCGAATTGATGAAATTCCACAATTAACAAACGTGGCCTTACAAAATAATGCAACAAATACAGGATGGCGCACCAATTGTGGTACAATAAAAAATCAAAATAATGTTTTTTTAATCAATGTATTTTATGTATTTTTTATTGTATAGAAAATGTAATTTTATTCTATATAACTTATGGGTTTCGGAGATGATAAACTGATCAGAAAATTATTCATTGGTGTCTGAGTGTTTGAAGTCGGGATCGCTTCAATTATTCAAATTCTTTGGTTTTGTTTTGTACACATTTTGATTCACATAACTCCCCAAAAAAAGACTGGTGCAGTCAGGTTAGGTGATCTTGAGGGCCAGCGGAAAGTGGAATTTCTGGATATTAATTTTTTTTTGGGAATTTTCGTTGGAGCTCTGCCATAACCGGTCTGGCTATGTGTGCAGTCGCTTCATCTTGCTGGAACCAAATGCTGTTGCAACGGATACATCTTCGGCGCAGTTTTGGATAAAAAGGTTTTTCATCATTTTTAAATATCGGTCTCCATTGTCTGTAGCATGCTGCTATTGATTGATGATTCGTACGCCACCCGGTATTAATTCTTTTTCTTGAAAATATAACGCGATTCGAAAAAGACACTGACGGGTTTTCGTAAAATTAGTATCGATATTTTCAATGATTCCTTCGATTTCGTTTCTACATTTGCACTTATAAAGCCTCTAGTTAAAATATTTAATTTTATTGGTAGTTAAAATATCTCTAGTTAAAATATTTAATTTTAATGGTAGACCTTCAAATATAACAAAAGTAATATAAGCATTCAAAAGGCTAAAGTACGATGAGTCGAGTTGCCAAGGACAGCCGATACAGTAGATATTAAGCCAATGTGTTTGTTTTCCTCATAAAGAATTATCAGTAATTTCCTCAACAATGACTACTACTGCATCCAGTAACTATTCAATGGCAATTGTGAGAAAAACTTTAAGAAATTTTACCTAATTTCCTAAACTAAACATTAAATAACATTAAACAAAGTAACAGCAAAAGGCATGAACAACGAATAATATTCGCGAACAATTCCGACGGAAGTTATAAAATGCTCTGAAATCATCACAAATCATGAAAAAATGTCAAAGTCAAGGTTAGATGTGAGACGTGAGCAAAACTCGATAAGAATGACCTCTGCCACCGTAGGTATTTAATCGTAAATCTTCAATGACCCGACTATTTGGAAAAGTATACAAACAATATAAGGATTGACGCGCCCACGAGCGAGCGAACGGTAAACGGGAAATGGTGAAATGTCACTCATCTAATCCGCGACTTAATGTTTTATGACCATTGGGCTAAACAAAAGACATAGCCGAAAGGACACAGGATATGACAGTGTCGAACATATGTAGCACTTTGTTGCCGGAATAAAGGAGTGAGTGAACGAGCGAGTAGTTCCAGTTTTCGCTTAAGAAAGAAGGTGTAGCCTTTACCTTAAACATTAAAGGATTGTGCACGGGTTGTGAAAGTGTTGAGGAGATTTGCTCACGGATTTCACAGATAATCCGATTCTGCTCTTTCAGGTACCTGCACAGGCAGCCAAATGAACAAAGGCCAAAGCTATAAGTCATGCCAGAAAATGACTTATTAAAATTGCAGACAATTGAAGATAATCAGCTAAGAGCTGCAGTTGTAAGGGTTGACAGCACGAGGACGAAAAGGCAGCAGAAAAAGGTTGAATAGTTTGCAAATTTCTAGTTAAACCATTCCATCGACTCATTTTGCCAGCTAAACGATTAGTTAGCTAGCAATATTTTGAGAGAGGGCGTTACATGTATAGGCTTTAGGCAAGCTCAAAACAAGAATACACATTGCAGACTTTTCACTTCGTTCCATTTTCGAAATTATACCAACCTAATTTGCCAGCAAAACGAATTGAAATTTGCACACAAATTCACACAACCCAGGCTAAAAGATGGAAAGTGGTGCTTCGTGTTTTGAAAAAGGGTTTCAATATTTTTGAAAATCATTAATTTAATCCTTTGCCTGAAAGGGTTGATCGATATTTTAAGCCTTTACCCAGATTTTTGGTCTAAATCAACTACAATCACTTCTGGTCTCATTTGAAAGCCACTGGGCTCCTCCTACCGTTGCGAAAAATTCTACGGAAAACATTTCACTAATTGTACTACAAAACACTGATAAGCGCTCAGTTCATATTCATTCAATGACGCCCATCGGTAATGTAATCTAGTACACTTTATTGCCCTGCTCCCTGGAAAGGATTACCGTATATTCCACCAATTCCAATTGCGTCATTGTATAAACTCCGCCTTTATTATCATTCGCTGTTATTCTATTATAACCCTCCGCGTTCCCATACTCTAATGCCACTGTAGTAAACCAACGCCAACGCATTCGGCTCTTTTTATATCACTGATAAAAATATGGCCAAATATGGCGCATTAATGAGGGCTCCATTGCGGGTAATAAAATTATTGCGCCGATGGGTTTGTTTCCTCACCCGTTTGATGTCTGCCGTTATACAATGCTTAGCATTTCAGTCAGTGTTTTAGTACTCGAGTTGTTAAGGAAATTGATTTGTTCTTTTTTCCATTTGCTTTTAATGCTACGACGTAAATCACTTTATGGGGGAGAACCGTCATTAATCGCTTATTTCAAATAGAGCACTTATTAGAATAAAGTTATAAACTTGATCTATCCCAAGCTGTAATAGACATTTAAATTTCATTGCAATGGATGTCAATATAATTAGAGATACGACGAGCCATTTTGTGAGAGCAGAAAGCCTAATCAATGGCGACTGGGTTAACAAAAGTTTGCTTAGTGGAGTAGAGAAAAAAAATTAAATAAGGAATTTTTGAATTTTATACATTTTTCAACGTTATCGTTATTGAAAATCTCCAAAGCCAATTTGTGAGACATTCTTCAAAATCAACTTGCTGCACCTTTAGTAATCACCTTTGCTGCTGAATATTCCCGATCTCAATTGTTCCCCGCCCACCAAATACTATGGAGAAACATACTTTTGATTGTCCTTACAAACGATACCGATTTAAAGATGCCCATCCGTTCATATGTCGATCGAAAGTATGGTAGAGCCCGAATCACTGGAGCTAAGTCATAGTCATTGGCAAATGCCTTTTGATAAATATACACATAAATATATACATAGATAAATACGTATTTTTTTTTTTTTTTTGATTTTATTACAAAATTTTAGTATCGGTGCGCAACTAAGTTCTTGCTGTTTTTTTTTAATAAAAATTAAACTTTATTAGGTACTATTTTTCCACATCATTCTGGCAAAACTCGAAATCCATCACTGTAAAACTGTTAATCTTTTGAGGCTATTCACGAATCTAGGCATTCCTTGATGTCGTCATATGAGTGGAATTGCTGATCAGCCAGACAGCGTGCCATCGAACGGAACAAATGATAGTCGGACGGCGCAATATTTGGGAAATATGGCGGATGGGCTAAAACTTCCCCTTTGAACGTTTAACGGGCTTGGTCACCTGAGACCGAGCGTTGTCATGCTAAAGAATCACTTTTTCGTGTCTCTCCGCGTATTGGGGGCGTTTCTCGCGCAGAGCTCAGCTGAATCGCATTAATTAAAGTCGATACCGATCTCCAGTGATGATTTCGCTTGGTTTCAACAGATTGTAATAAAAACACGGACCTGGTCCCACCAAATACAGAGCATAACCTTCGCAGCGTGAATATTCGGCCGAAAAGACGACGTAGAAGCATGATCGGGCAGTCCTCATGACTTTCTTTTCTTTGGATTACTGATTTCAATCCATTTTTTATCATACGTTACAATACAATGAAGAAAACTGTTCCTTTTTTGCCCCTAAAGCAGTTGTGCACAGGTGTAAAACATCCTTTGACTTGAACTCATAAGTTCTTTGCTTCTGAATCACACCCAACGCATGCAATCGCTGGGAAATGGCTTGGCGGGTAACTCCTAATACTAAAGCAAGCTCTACCTACCTCCGACACGGATCCCCATCAAGCAAAGCCGTTAGTTCAGTGTCTTCAAAGGGTTTTAATCTTATTTCTCGTGAACAATAGTCAACATCAAAATCCCCGTTTTTAAAGCGACGGAGTCAAATTCGACACGTTGTTTCAGTTAAAGCAGCATCTCCGTAAACGTTTTGAAGCTCTCGATAAGCTTTAGCCTCTGTTTTCTTCGATTGAAAAAAGAAAATCAATACTTTCCGCATATGACGATTGTTTGCCACAAAATCATACATATTCACACAACCAAAAAGATATGACGTCAAAGGAAAATCCCTATTGAGTCGAGGCGGTACGTTTATCATATGCCCAAGCTTGGCTCATAACGTTTAGGTTATGGCAGAATCGACTAGCACTTACAGCTGGCGCCATCTATTGGCAAACAGCGGGAACTTTGTTGAACATTCAATATTTATGCAGATATTGGACCATCCCAAAATTCGTATAACAGTTTTTTAAAGGAGCACCTTAGTAAAGACGTAAAAGGTGAAAAATTCAAAGGACAGCCATTTCACTATCTAATGTTGAGCTGACACTATTTATCTCAAGTTACAAGTGCTCGAAATCAGTAGAATGGGAAAAGCATTCCCACATACTGGTACTAAATCCACTTCCAGAAATCTGGACGTTGCTAGAAACGGCAATCTAATCTATTATACACATTTCGATGGCCAAGATTTAAAGGTGGGCGTGGTTGTTGAAAAATACAAGAAAAAATATAATTTAGTGAATATTTCATTGGAATACCTGCTGTCACCTTTCAACCACCATTCCCTTATAAATGTATATCTTCGGATAGCCGGATGAGCATAGATTTCTAAGAATAAATTATATTATTCATAAGCCTTAGTGTGCTTCGAAATAAAGTTGCAAAGTTACTCATCTAAAAACGAAGAATGTGATGTGATTTGAATGTGGTTCCTTGAATATTCTACTCCTTGGGGTCGTAAACCGAATAATTTCCAAAGCTACAAGCTCAGTTTTCCATTTTTGCTGGAGTAAGAGCGCCCAAGACGATAAGTCATCGCCAGCACTAGAGTTTTGAATAAAAATGAATGAATGAAAATGAATGAAAATAAAATGTGGGTTTATGGTTGAAATTTCAAGATTATTGTGTAGATTTTTAATGATATTTCAAAAAATTTTAAATATCTCGCTGATTTTATCGAGAAATATTATTATTATGACATTAAAAAAAGGCCATTGATATCAAAGAACGACTTCTTGCTACCAAACGATTTTTTTTTAAATAAAGAAATCACTGGAAACGAAAAATATCTTTCCAATAGTAGCTCAAAATCTAATGTAGGATGGAAAATATGCGGAACGTTAAAATTTCGTAAAATTATAGTGAAAACCACCCAGCAAAAAAAAAAAAAAAAAAAAAAAATGGAAGCACTCCAAAAGAGAGAACATTGTCAGTAATGACAAGGTAGCAAGATGTGCTGATTTTATATTTCCAGCAAAAATGCTTCCAGATTGCTTCCAATAATGTAAGTATACTATGCTTTAAAGTAGTAATAATGACGCTACTTATGGAAAAATAATGGTTAGAAGTAATGAAAAATTTTCTTTCTTTTTCTTTCCCTTGAAATGTTATTAGTAGTAGACAAATTATGAATTTTCAATATAACGTTGTCAAGTTAAAAAACTAGATATTGACACCCAACATGTAGATATTCAGTTCCTCTAAATTTATTATAATTTAATGTATCACATTAACCAGTTACTCATGTGTAGTTAAAAGATTATGGTCAATCTACTTTTTAGACTTAAAATTTCACTGTATAGTCGTATAAATTAAATTATTTTCGGGAAATGTATCCGCCATTTTGGAGTGCTCTGCCATTTGGCATTTGGCAGATGCCAGAAAGGGATTACAGTTAGCCTTTCGATTTTTCCAAATTTTGACAATATTTTTCTTTTATAATGCAGTACAATGTAGTACAAAAATGTAGATTACTGTAGCCTGGGGTTTATAAACTACATGAAAAACTATTGAAATTTCAAAATATTAGGCTGTGCAAAGGGAAACGCGAACCGTTTAAAACAGTTCAATCTTCACTTTTAAGGGAACATATTTCCAACTTTATTTTTGGCACTCTAATACCCACATTGTGTCGTTACAAACCTAAAATAAAAGTCAATATAAAAGTAGTTAGATATTATAAAAAGGAGGGTCAATCCTAAATTCGGGCACAATTAGGTGGGCGAAATATGTTTGTGAAACAAACTGTTTTTTATTCATTCTGTCCACTAAAGTTCCTTATCAGTCTAATAGTATTTTATTAGTCTAACAAAAAAACAACAAAACTTAAAAAATACAATTGCAAATTACCTTTGTTTCCAAAAATTTAATAGAAATATAATACGCAGGAGCGAAAAATAAATGGCCAACAACTTAAAATCAAAAATAATTATTTGTGGATAGAAAAAAATTTTAGAAATGATTTCTCACTGATTTCTTAACGATGGGAAGCGTGATACAATACTGCCATTTCGTTAAACGGGCATGTCTATCCCAAAAATTGTGTTGAAAGTGGCCACAAAACCATGGCAGAAAGCCTCGTTTTGATCATCTACGAAATGCAAGATGAATAAAAATATGGCAGCCCAAAGAAACATTAACACTTACAATATTAGATTCGAACTGTCTCTTCAAATATCTACCAGACGGATTCAGCAAATTTTACACTCGCGACACATTTCGTATGAAAAAATGCTGGTTGAATCGCAACTAATTCCTAAATACAAAACTGCTCGCCAACAGTTTGATGAATTGCAGAAATTTGATGACATGGAAATTGCTCAGACAGTAATCTATATTATTATCTTATTTCATAACGAAATCCAAAAAAGAACATGTAGCTCCTAACTTTCAAGGTGACTCTCTTATGATTTGGGCTTCATTTAGCTATTGCGGAATATTTCCGAGGTGCCCCATAAATCATAAAATGAATGCAGAAAACTGTGTAGACCTCCTTGGTTCAGTGCTTGTTCGGAGAGAAACATTTGAGAAATTCATGGATTTGCCAGCAGGACAACGGTCTGATCCACACCGCGAAACTCAATCAAAAGTCACAACATTCCCGTTATAAAGGGGCCAGCACGTGATTTAAACTTGCATACGCTCGTATGCAGAATGTTTTCAGTTGTCCTTAACTTAGTAAATAATTTATAAAGTGCTAAACTAGATACAAAATCAATAAACCATCCTCAAGAATCATTTACTTATTTCGTTGCTAAATTCTCAATATTTGTTAATGTAAAATATATGTCTTACTGATTCCTTACACTAGCCAACAAAGTTTTGAACTAGAGCAACCAAATATCTTTCCTAGTGAAATTTGGTGGGCTGAATTCGGATCTGTAATTAGTTTTTCCCTATCCCGTCAGGCTTTCGAGATACAAAAAAAATGTTTTTATTCGTTTTTTACATAAAAAAAATTATTAGTATTTTGTTGGTTCTTTTTCACATATTAGAGCCCAGCAATAGTCTCCTAGCATGCTTTTGTCCCAAAATCCTTGATAACTTCTTTCAATTTTTATTAAAATCTGGTGAGCAGGCTCCTCTTGTTCGTCGCTCACCGCATCTAGGTTGTGTGGAAAAGAACTAAATGCAAATAAAGAGAAAATGCATTTTGAGTGACATTCGTGCACCTAATTCGTGATAATGTTGTTAATAATTTGTTTGTAGTTTTCACTCTTATTGTTTCCAAGAAAACTTTTCACGATGCTCTTGAAAGATTTTCAAGCTGCATATTCTTTCTCCAATAAACATTGTGAAACATTGTCATCATTCAATAGCTTCCTGATCTGAGGGCCAACAAATATGCCTTCTTTGATTTTAGCATATGAAATTTTAGGAAAAACCGCTAACAAATATTTAAATGCTGCACCGTCTTTATCCAGAGCCTTGACAAAGTTCTTAAAAAGCCCCAATTTTATGTGCAGTGGCGGAAGAAGAACGTCATTTAGACCAATTAATGGTTTATTTGAAATGTTTTGTTTTCCTGGTGAATACTCAGTTCATTTTAGCCAGTCTGTTCTGACATAATGATAACATGTAGCGCGACCATCTCATAGGCAAAGAATACAACAATATTTTGTGAGATCCCCTTGCATACCAGCCAAGAAACCAATGACCTGAAACAGATTCGTTTACAATTATTTACGATGGTCTCTACTATATACAGAAAGAAATTTAAGGTCACCACATATCTTTCATTTATTATCGTTGTATTTGAGTAATGTCAAAAATTCAGTCATTGATTCGCAATTTTCCTTTGCATTAATCGCATGAGCAATTGGTATGGACGGTTTTTCATTCTCATTATGCAAAAGAAGAGCCTTTAAACTGTACTTAGAGCCATTAATAAATTGTGTCCATTCAGTTTTATCATATGGTTGCTTCATTTTTTGAAATAAACCATCAACATCAGTACAGTATAGAATAGAGAGTTTCTTTTCAAAATATGCAGCCAATTCTTAGCTCCTATCTCTATAGATTGATACTTTTGTCCCCAACTTTAAGATGCTTCCACAGTTGCATGCGTGAAGCTAGTAATTCTGTAGCTTGCTTCGTTAAATGTAAATTCCGAATTAGATCATTCAGTTCAGCTTGAGTTACTAAATGGCGTTCACCATCAGCCTAATACAAACTATCACTGCTAGTGAAAGATGTTTTAGACTCACTGCTCGTAGTACTGAGAATGACTGGTAATGGATCATTTGGTGGACGTTGAACTGGTTTAGAAACCGATGGGACATTCGCGTAAGTAATATTTTTTCGAATTTTCATATTGAATCCAGCAACTCTTGTTAAACAGAAATAACAATCGGTTTGGTGATTACTTGACTCTCTCCAAAGTACTGGAATTGAAAAATCAAAATAGATCTTCTTGCCATTTGACCATTTGTAAAAACCCGTTCAGCAAGTATTGCAAAACATTGTCGGTATTCACAGTTTGCTCAACTTTCTGACAGCAACACCAAAATAATTTAAATATGCATATTTTAATGATTGTGATATTGCATATCCTTTTTTCCAACCAAATATTCACAACACACAAAGCAAAATAGCTTGAATCAATAACACGCGATCTCAGTGACATGATTAAACGCTACTATTAAGAAGATTAAGAATGAATGTGGACTTCTTTCAAATTAAAAATTGTGAAATTGTAGTCTCAGTATTGGCTGTTTTACAGTATTGCCAGCATGCGATTAAAAATGAACTCAGGCCTTGTTCCCAATTTTTCAGATTCGAATTTAGTGCACCCAGATTAGTTAAAAAACATACATTGTTTCTGCAGTCAATTTTTTCAAAATTTTTAGACCAGTTTTAGTATCGGCTACGGATTAATGTTTGATGTTTTGAAAAAACGACAACGACTTATAGTTTTTGTTTAAAAAAAAAAAACGACTATATCACAAACCTTATTTTGCCTCTTTTTAAAAACCGATCGATCGATCGAACTCCCATATCTGTGACATGTAAATTTATAAGGAAAATGTTTTCTTACTTCTCAATCGCAGTTGAGATCAACCATACGAAGACCGAACTCTATGTGTGGTTTGCACAGATGTACTCGTATACAGAATTATACTGCTTCATGGTATTGCTTGAATAATTTGAATAGTAAACCTGATTGCTTATAATTCGCATATGTAATTTCGTTCCAATGTGCGAATGTGTGTGATGACCCACTCATTCGGTCACGAAAGTAAAGTTAAAAATCCTCTTGCACTTCATTGCAATTGAATTTTGAGTAATTTTGTCTTGCATACATAACAAAAACCACAAATTCCCCTGCATACTATGAATAGCATATGGGAGAACTCCTCACATTCAGGGGACTTTTTTCAAATGTTGTTAATATCAGTTCGGCTGCAGCTACAGCATTTTTATTGCAACAATTCATTTCAGATGTGGCGTCCTCAGTAGAATTCGATTTAATTTATTCTGTTTTTTTCTTCATATTGATTTTTATTTGAAAACTGAAATCATTTTTTAGAATGTAGAATTCGAATGCGTTAAACGAATTTACAGTCAAATCAGTTGCCTCAACCACATTTTTCTGTGTGGGAGTAAAGAAGTGAGAAGAAGTTGCAACTTCTATAGAAAGTAACAAGATCCACTTTCATTCGATATTTGTTTTTCTTAAAAGCGTTATGATGATTGAGGTTTACATTTCTTGAGTATAGAAAAGAACGCCCTTATCTTTACATTCCTGGTATTAGTGTCTACTTTCCAATATAATCCACTTAAAAACTGTTTATTTTTTTAAAAAAAAATTTTGTTTATATACTACTATTTAAACCAAGGACGATTTAAAACTCTCTTAAGTTACACTTTCACTTTATTTATTCAAATTTGAAAAGAAATATACAATTTTCAAATTGAAAACTACCAGTTCCACCAAAAGTGGCGTTGAGTTTCCAAAAAACTATTCTCAGAATTACACATTTGCCTTAACACTGCAATGGGATTCAATTGGAATCGATTTAATGGGAATTATGAGACATGGAACTAGAGCTCACTGAAATTTTAAATGCCTATTTGTCTATCAACTGCTGCCAACGGCTGGACCGCATCAGACCATGTGGCCCGTTCTCAAGTGTTTACGTGCTGCTACTGCGCCTCGAAGTCTCAACGGGAAAACAGCACAGCCCCTCCAAATGCTTCATTAGAATTCTAAACGAAAACAAGTGTGTCCTCAGCGATGGTGCTTCGGTTAATTAGTAAAAAACGGGAAAAGTGCAACATAAACAACCGGCGATGGTGCAAGGAACCATTTTTCCACAGAAATGACATTTCACGATCATCTTACAGTTTTGGGGCTTGTCAAAAGTTGCGTAATTTTCGTCTGTTAAGTACTGTAAACATTACGGCTTTCAAACATGATCTCCCAACTAACACTTTAACCCATTGTAACCGGATACCCGCAGATTTCAATAAACTAAAACTAGACGGCGCATAGTTGCTTGGGACCATGAGGTGTTGGCTGGGAAGGAGTGCACTTGAGAGGGTGTTGTGTGCAACTCATAAATGTGGCATAATGTTGTTGTGTGTTGTGATACATGCCCAATGTAGTTACTCAGAGGCACATTGGGAGCTCTTGACACCGCAACACATCGGCCGAGTCCTTCAAGTGGCGTTTAGAGATTCAAAGGACACAAAACATCACCAACTCAAGTGCTGTAATGGAGCTGGTGTTTTCTTATCAGTGCGACATGATATGGTAGACCGATTGTTTTTGTGGGCTGCACATGTTTGCTGTGATAAATTATCCAAGAGGTGCATCGCGAGGGCGTTTCTGGTCATGAGACGTCATGTCTTCCAGAAAACATTTTCACACTTCTTCTCCTCTTTCGAAATCAATGAAATCTGAATACCTTGGTGTGTTGTTTCCACGAATCGGACGTTCATTCAATTTCTTTTCAATTGAACGACTCCAATATTTTGGTTAATTAATCACCCCCGTTAGGGATCATTAGGATCCATTTGAACGCGTTGATGTGACAGCGTGGCTGTGATACAAATCGCCGTATCTTGTTAAATGTTATAATTAATAGAAATTCAATTATGGTCTGGAATTAGTAGTTTCACCAGAATGCCAATATAAAAGCCGCAGGGTTACTGCGGCAAAGTGCCTTCCCCCCTATCACATCAATAGGCCGGCCACACGTCACTTGCGCGAGGTGTTTTGCCAGTATAAACCAACCATCACGCCGCGAGGAGTCAGTCTTCACTGTGATTGAATGCCATCAATAACTTGGTTGGTTGGGTATTGGGTTAATTGATATCCATGTTCAAAATTGATTTTCGAATGACTTCGATTATCATTTATGATGACGAGAACTGGCCTCCTAATGGAATTTCTCAGCATTTCTCTCGCGTGGTGGAGAATTGGGTGGCTGTGTGTGGCTTTCGGTCTTTTCATGCCGCTCTATTCTGGCCGGGACGTTACATGGAAATACATCATCGACATTTCACCTAAACAATAGTGTTGCTAATAACGAATAACGTTCTTCATTTATCACCCACAAGAAATCTCTATCATTCGGCGGTGTAAGGTGTCAGCGCGATGACAATGAAGCCCCTTATCCGTGGCGTGGCATGAAGGTGATGGCGAAAGTGGCATCATTTTGTCTCGATGTGATGCCTCTCTATTTGTGTGTGGGCTCTTTCCTCAATTTGTTCATTACAAATTTTTAGTTCCATTGTTCGTTCACACAGTGCATACAGACACAATGTGTGATGGGGAGGGAAATGTATTTAATTTATTTGTTGTATCTGCGATAACCATCTTGATGTCATGAATATCTACAAACGTACATAGGATATACACAAAACCTATGTAGGCTGTTGTTTGGACACAAGTGTTTTGGAAGGAATGGTTTTCATTGGAATTGCACTGGTGATCTATAGGCGGTATCTTTTTGAATGTCTAATAATGGTTACTGTCTTTAATTGATTTCTATATAATCGAAGTTAATGACATTGCGGTCTAAGGTTGTTTTATAACATCAAAAGGGCCGGACATGTTTGTCATGTATAAAAATGAACCAAAATTTCATGTAAATTTGGAGTAAACAATTTAACTGTTAAAAGTTGACTCAAATTCTTATAAATTTTTCAAAGGATACAAAAAGATAAAAGGATTGGCTGGTAGTTCTCTATTAAAGGTGTAAAATAATTTGTTGCGATCTTAATGTTGGAAATAATTTAGTTTAAATATTCCAAGTATATAAGGACAATATAAAGGATATCGATTTGATCGCTTATCAGGAAACACTTAATATGCTTGGTGGTGGCAGCTGGTGGTCACGAAGCTGAAATGCTTTGTTTAGTTGTTTGCTTATTTTATACATCCTGATCCTAAATGCGCATTACAGTCAGACCTGTCGATGTTGAAAGTGAACCACACTTTTATGTTGAATTATTGTTGTAATTTTGTTTTTGCAAGGTTCTGGCTTTGGCAATGCCTTTCATGGAAAGACAAACAATAAAAAGAAAATGATCGTTCAAACAGAAATTAATTTCGCGCACTTTACGATTTTTTTTGATTAGTACAATCGAGATTTGAAAAAAATTTCTCCAAAACTTATATTATGAATTTCGCAAACAAAATTTAAAAACAAAAAAATAGCATTGAAGACGGAATATTTTAAATGTACTTCCAGTGCTCACCCTTTTACGTAAGCATTTCAGTAAACAGTTTTAGGTAAAATAGTATTGGCCAATTTCGAAGTTAACCTATGTATTACTATGTGAAATTTTGGTTCTTATTACTTTCAATAATTACTCGGACAAAAATGTTTAATTTGCAATAGATTTTTACGAAAATCAAGAATACTTTATGGGATGTCTGATAGAGTATTTTTAGTACAAATTAAATGGCAAACTCAGTGTACCCCATCCTGTTATGGTGCGCATAAAAATTTAATAAAATCTTTGAAACAAGCAGAAGAGCCCACTGAAGCTGATGTAGTAAATTTTTAATCAAAAATGTGACAGTACAAATCCTTTAATAGATGCCACCATTAAAGTTATTCTTGTTGTGTTATTCGGTTTGTAACAACTAGAAATATTAATACGAGACCTCATAAAGTGTGTATATTACTGATCGTCGTAAAAATGGTTATGCCCATCCGTCGGCATCCGCCGGAAGTATGACAGAGATCGAGCCTGAAATTTAACAGAAATAAATATCATAGTCACGCAGAGATTAAGTTCGGAATTAAACACTTGGTCATAAAGAAACTGAATATAAAAAATTCAAATGCAGTTTTCAGCATTTTCTTTCAGAAATGTTGCCATTCGTTAAGAGAAAACAATAAATTCACTTACTTTTTTAAGATGTTTCATTAAAAGACAAAAAAAACAATTAATGCAAAATTTCTTTTCCAGTAAATTTTTTGAGCATGGGTTAGTAAAAAATTAAAAATTAATAAAAATAAAAAAAAAATTAATTAAAATTAATAAAATCCACCATTTTATTCTCCAAACACGACGTCCCTCTTCCTTTGAAATCGTTTTTAAAGTCACGCTTATTTAGATATGATTTTGATTCGTTATTCAGTTCAAGGATAATTTTTCTATTGGCAATCACACTGGTCTAAAAATTTGGAAAAAAAAATTGACGGCAAAAACGAAGCATGTTTTTCAAATAATCAGGGTGCGCTAAATTCGAATCTGGCATAAAAATTGGGCTATCAGGTCTTGTTAATTTTTTGTCGCATTCTGGCATTACTGTAAAACAGTTAATACTGACACTACAATTTCACAATTATTAATACGACAGAAGCCCACATTCATTCTAAATCTTCTTAATAGTAGCGTTTAATCATGTCACTGAGATCGCGTGTTATTGATTCAAGCTATTTTTGTTTTGTGTGTGGTGAATATTGGAAAAAAGGATATGCAATATCAAAATCATTAAAATATGCATATTTACAATATTTTGGTTTTACTGTCAGAAAGTTGAGCAAACCGTGGATACCGACAATGTTTTGCAATACTTGCAGAACTGTTTTATACAAGTAGTCAAATGGCAGGAAGATCTATTTCGATTTTTCAATTCCAGTACTTTAGATAGAGTCAAGTAACCACCAAAGCGATGGTTGTTTCTGCTTAACAAAAGTTGCTGGACTCAATATGAAAAATCGGTTTCAACGTCCACGTAATTGATCCATTACCAGTCATTCCCAGTACTACGAGCAGTGAGTCTGAAACATCTTTCACCAGCAGTGATAGTTTGTATCAGGCTGATGATGAACGCCATTTAGTAACTCAAACTGAGCTGAATGATCTAATTCGGGATTTACATTGAACAAAGCAAGACGCAAAATTATAATTTTTTTTTTTTTTAATATTTTTTTTGTACCTCGAAAACCTGACGAAATAGAGAAAAACCAATTACAGATTCCAATTCAGCCCACGAAAATACCCTAGGAAAGATATTTGGTTGCTCCCGTCCAAAACCTTTTGTGGCTACTGTTATTTATTATTCCTAATAGAATTTTATTTAAAAAGAAATTACAGGTTTATGCATATCAGAGATTTTTCATAGATTTGAATCTGCCACTAGGATAAATAGCAAATTACGCTGGGGTGAGAAAATTTTAAGGAAATGTTAGACCTTTATTTTCAGAAAAAACGTCGAACTAAACATCCAAAAATTATTTCCTTATTTTATGCAAATGAAACAAAAAATAATAATAATATTTAACAATTACATATTAATGATAATCGTACGTTTACTGGGCGTAACGGCATTTCCCAATAATTGCTACATACCAGCTTTCTTCCCCATTTTAGCATCTACAAACTATCTAAATATATTATATAAAATTGAATATTCCTTTTTTTGTATATTTGAATCTTTGTCGCCCACACAGAAACCTTGGTTGAGACAAGTGGCATCCACACAAGTAATAATTTTTAAACTGCTATAATACATCTAGTGAACTATTTGAGGTATACAGAAGAGATGTGGTACGTATGCTATTGCCATAAAAACAAACAAGTTAAAGTACGTGGTGGCGGTACACCGCCCTCTTTATAATTCCCTTATGGTGACCAAAGTTACCGACCGATCAAGATTGATCGATTAAGATTGAAAAAGGTGCGGGACACCGCTCACACAAATTAGCATTTTGAACATCCGTATCCCATGATCTATTAGAGATGAAACGATATTATAGATATATACTACTCATACAGAAGAAAATATGTCCGAACAAAAAGCGAGCGGTGCCACACCTCTTTTAAAAAAGTAATTAAAAAAGTAAATAAAAGGCCAAAGTTCGTCATGCATATTTAAAAGTAAATTACTATCAATCATGAAATTATCGGATGTTGATGTAGGAAAATAAAGCGTGTCGTCCCCAAATGTGTGTTTATGTGTACATATACATATGTAGATAAATAAGGGGCGTATCGCGTGTGGTCGTCTAATTAACGGATCGATAACCATAAAAATTTAAGTGCATCACTTCAACTCGCGAAATTGTTATATGCTCGTTTAAGTTGAAATTGGAAAATAAGGCGTGGCACCTCCCAAACAGCTTGAGCGGACGTATCTCTTGAACGTGAACAGATACAAAAAGAAAAAAGAAATGTATAAGAAATATATCCGAACAAAAAGTGGGCCAAAGTAACTGTCATCAAAGTCACAAATATTTAACAGTAAGTTAAGTAAAGGTTTATCTCATGAACTACAAGAGATATGCGAATGGCATTTGCCATATATACTACCGGCTTAGATTGAAATATGCATAAGCAACAACTAAGCGGTACCACGCTCTTTTTAATGACCCTCTAAAATGATCTAAGTCACTGGCTGTTCATTATAAAAATTGAGTAGTGCGTTGCTTTCAATCACGAAATTATCGTAATCTACACTGGCGCTCACTTGAATAGTGCCCCTATAATCATTTAACAACAGTGACTACTATTTAAAGTACAGTTCATATAACGGTTCAGTTTTTACTTATTTGTTTCTCCTACTTCCACACATCACCTACAAAAAAATGTCAAGCCTTAGAAGTGTCGCGTTATTTTAATTCGCTCTTTTCTTTTAAATGAGTGGAAAATGTGTTCTTCTTTTTTGGTCCATTTGAATAGCACCTCTCACGTAGTAATCAGTTTAAGTGTGAAAGTCTTTTGCAGATCATCATAAATCAGATCGGATTACAGTAATTGTGTATAATTAAATATAAAACAATCGATTTTCAGTAAAATGGTTCGAGCTAAATCCTTGAGTGTCGAAGAAAGATCCAAAATTAAAACCTACAAGGAGTGTGGACTTTCTATTCATCAAATAGCCAGAAAAACTAGTAGATGTCGCAAAATTATATCGACATATTTACGTGACACCGAAGGTTATGGAAATAATATGAAAGGTGAAACAGCAAGCGCTACTAAAGCCGCTGACAAGAGGGCTACTCTGGGATATGCCTCAAATTCACACGACTCTGCTGTCAAAGTCAAGCAAAAAGTTGGCGTAAGTGCAAGTGTATCAACGGTAAAAAAATTGTTTTCAAAGCATCACACTTGCAACGCTTGAGACTTAAAAAGAAACCACTGCTAGACAATCTCCGTAAGAAACGTCGCATTAATTTTTGTCGTACGACTATGACATGGAGTAGAGAGTGGAATAGAATTATATTTTCCGACGAAAAAAAAAATTAATTTAATTTACTTTTACGATCTTCGAAAAGAGGAACACCTACTCAATCGATTACACAACCGGGAAGGTGGAGTTATGGTATGGGGTGCGATCTCTTATTATGGCACAATTTTCTGTAGAAAGGGAGCCTAGTTAATAAAATTTTTAGTTAATAATATTACTTTTATTGTAACAATACGTATTCGTTATTTTACTTTATACTAACATCCTAATATATTTTCCACATAAATCTTTAGGCTTCATAATGGGTGATTTTTTAATCGTAGTTTTTTTTTTTTAAATCGAATAAAACACTCAAATTTGCATCATATATTAAAATTTTTTATTCGAATCGATAAATTGATTTTTGTCATTTAATTTTTAAAAATAATTTCATGTAAATGTTATCCGCGGCCCCGTCTCAAAATGTCCATTCGGAAGGTCCAATTTTTCGTCACTTTTTGGAGCATTTCGGCCTGTATTCCACGAATAACGTGTGTTATGTTATCCTGTAAGGCTTGTCCACATAGACTAACGACTTGATATAACCGCGCAAGAAATAATCAAGAGGCGTTAAATCGCAAGATCTTGAGGACCAACTCACAGGGCCAAATCGAGAGATAAGCTGCTCGCCAAATTCATCCCTCAACATATCCACTGTTTCACGGATATTGTGGCATGTTGCACCGTCTTGATGAAACCACATGTCAACCAAGTTCAACTCAGCCAATTGGAGTAGAAAAAATCGCCTATCATGGCTCGATATCGTTCGCCGTTGACGGTAACGTTCCTTCCACGGTCGTCTTTAAAGAAAAATGGACCGATGATGCCATCAGCCCATAAATCACACCAGACTGTCGTTTTTCCGGGATACATCGGTAATTCATGTATGGCATGTGGCTGTTCATCACTCCAGATGCGACACTTTTGCTTCTGTACGTATCCGTTCAGCAAGAAATGAGCCTCATCGCTGAACGCAATTTTTCGATAAAACAGCGGATTTTCATTGAGCTTTTGTAAGGCCCATTCACCAAAAATTAGACGTTGTGGTCATTCGGTCATTCGACATTCCATGATGAAATGACAGAGCATACTGTACACTTTTCACTTTGACAGATGACGGTTGGACCCCATTACCAACCAGTGCTGCCAACCTGAAAAACTTAAATCTTAAAAAATCGCCCTATATTACTCACAAAAGCCTTCAAAAATAGTCAACAGCGAACATCCGGATATTTGGATTTTAAACTTCGGCCGTAGGGGTTGTTATCAAAATATCAAAAATTTAATTTTATTAGAGGTATTTTCGCTAAAGACACTGAAATCGGTAACGGCAGAAATTTGCCAAATATTTCAATATCTATTAAACAAACGCCATCCCATAACCTAGCAATTCATTGAGCCTGATTTAAATTTACCATCGAAGATACACCATCCGACCTTGCAGTGATCCTCTATGATGGCAGTCTATACAAATACACATATGATCCACTCTACATGTATACTTATTTATCTCTCACTCTCCATGCCTCCTGATCTTAAATGTTAACTGCTGTGCAAAACAAACTCAATTTGCAAATGCTTGTCCTAAACCCGACCAAAAATTGACCAATCTACTAATGTTTGCCTCAGTTGTTGTCCATTTTTCCTTAAGAACAAAATCTCCTAATGTCCTTGGTCATTTTTCCTTCATTTTACACATTTAAAGTTTCATAATAAAGTTGTTAGAGTTGGCCTTGAAATGATCCGTCATAACTGTGGCCCAAACAAATGTCTTCGCTGTAACAGTTTTGCACATTTCTCTAAGTAATTGATGTGCTCAAATCCAATCAATTATTGGTCAATGGGCAGCGATGGCTAAATATTATCTATCTATTTTCTATTTTGCCACTCTGTATTTCAAGGCCATTGATCAAAACTTCAATCCTCTGGTTTGAAGTTGCTTTTGTTGACCTTCAAAATTATTCGTTACTAAATTGTCAATTTAAATGAAATATAAAAATTTATTAAAATTTGTTCATTTTGTATTGTAAAGAAAAATTATATTATCTAAAACGTATTTTAATGTCGATGTTGATGAGGCAACATTAATATTAGCCGCCAAAATAAAACAATTTGTGTTTCGCAATATAATTGGCGAAAATATAAAGATTTTGGTAATGAAAGGTTTTTCACTTCTTTCAAGAAATGATTCCCTATGATTGTGTGATCCAAAAAGATGGCTTCTCTGTGGAAACTCTACACATGTCTCGGAGGAAATCCTATTCCCAAAATAAATCCAACCAACTCATTAGTTTGTGCCAAAATACAGAAGAAACGGCGAAGCCAACCAACCGTTTCCAACCATCATTTAAGTACATTAAATTTTAACATTAACAACGATCTTAACTATAAAAAAAGATCAGATAGAAATTCTGCCGATTTTTTGGGGCCACATTTTTGGTCTCTTCGATGGTGCTATTGGCGGGAAAGGGCACAAAACCACGTCAAAAATTGATTTTTCGAGCAAGGACCAAAAAAATGGTTGCAATGGTCGTTTTTTGGAGGGTGTCTGCTGTTATAATTTAAAGATAATGTTCACAATTGACAACCGAACACAGTCACTTAGAAGTTTAATACAATTCAATCAAATTGATTTTACTCAAATCAATGTTAGATTTTACATTATATTTGTAATTTTTTTTTAAATTTAATTTAATTTATTTATTCAGGATTGTAATTTTAAGCCTTAAGGCCGATTTGGTTAAATTATAATATTACAACATATCTTCTCCACACATATTACAGCATATCTTTCCGTCGGAAAGTTATACTACTTTCTTCGTTTATAATTTTTGATTAAATGAAAGAGAATGAATCTTATATTGATAAATGTTTTATTTAATGTCCGCAATTATGTATGGAATACTATATCAGATAAATGTCCGCCTCTGTTAGCCTCACAAATGCGAGCCCTTTTGAGTACATTTTTCATTACATTCTCACACATTTCACGCGGTATTTCATTCATTTCATCACGAATATTTTGTTTGAGTTACTCAAGCGTTTCTGATTTGTTTGCATAAATCTTGCTTTTCAGATATCCCCACAAAAAGAAGTCCAGAGCAGTCAAGTCAGGCGACCGTGTAGGCCAATCAACATCACCATTTCTTGAAATAACTTGTTGTGGAAAGAGGTCTCGCAGTAATTCCATTGTAATCACCGTCTTATTGACACCAAATTTTCATCTAGCCCAAAGCAAGCATGTTGTTCTTTGAAGACCGAGCTCCTGAGCACGGCGTCGGATTGAGGTTGATGGATTGTTTTGAACACTTTCTTGAGCAGCAGTATTGTTTTTAGCCGATCTTGCAGTACGTTGTGGTCCATGCTTGGCCCTATCAGCTACAGGTCGTCCGTCTTTCTTCGAAATCATTCACTACACGATAAATAGTCCGTCTTGTTGGCACGTCGCACACTGGGGCCAAGGCGGAAAAAAATCGATTATCGAAAGCGTTGATATCGATTATCTAGTTTGTGATTCTCGCTCTATTATAGCTGCAGGATCAAGGAACAACATGATTTTTTTCACTGTTTCAAGGGTATTCCCATTAATTTAGGCCAACTGTCAGAATAATGGAAGTTTGACTAAATTACACTCTACTATAAATGAGTGCATATAATTGTGAAAGAGGGAGAAAAAAATTATCTAATTTTTTTCCTGCTCTACGATGGCCACACATGAGTCAAACTGGGGGAAAAAAAATATTAGAGCGCTTTACAACGTTATAAGTTACGAATTTCAAATAAGAATTGAGAACAGCTATGGTTACGAAAAAAGGTCCGGCTTTCTCCGAGATGTTGATGGTCACTTTTCAAACTAGATGAGTTAAAGTGAAGATTAGAACAAAAATCATCTGCCTTTATCTGCCTATCCGATCATAACACCGAAAAGAAAAGAAGGATTAGAGCACGCGTTTGTTTGTTGCACTATTTTGTTTACCCAGTTGGCTCATATAATACATGTCTACACTTCAAAACACTTTTAATTCGAGTTCAGTCTAACTGCAGACGTCGTCATGAGCTCGGTCAAAATTAAATTTCGCGATTTGTGTGAGTGCTTGTGGGGGGATACAAAGTTCGATGTGTTCCTTCGACAAAATCTTCCCGAACTTGACGAGGAAAACATTTTTCTTCAAAATGTATATAGACATTGTTGAACTTAATGTATTTTTTTGTTCTGAGTCGAATAAGACTGGCCCCAGATTTCTATGTTAATCCGTTCTTGATATATTGAATTTTTTCCGCTTTACGGTAGATCGGCCAAAAATTTCACGTAATTTTTTCATCGTCACAGTAAACTTTAACTTAACAGCTACTTCATAATATGAAAAAAAAAACTTAATAACAGATTAAAGATTTGATTATCTAAGTAATTGAGATAAAAAAAAGGAAAGGGAAGAAAAAATAATAATTTTAGCGATAATCATTTCCCCATCCAGAATGGAAAAAAAGATGGACAGCAAACTATCTGATGGCAATATGAAAGAAAAAAGGCTCAATCGGATAATTATAGATGAGGAATATCATTAAAATACGCAAGAAGTCTCTTTTTGTAAGTGTTTTGGGATGAAGAAAATAATTTTTAATTTTTAATTTTGAAAAGATTTGTTCATATAACATTTTGTGTTGTGAATAATCAATTGATTAGTGCGAATTGAACGAGTAATTTTAAATAATTTTGCAAGAAACAGTGCTGATTGAATTTTAATAGAATTAAAAAAGAAAAGCAGCGAACGAATAACTACAAAATTATGAAAGGAACAACCTAACAATTGCATCACAAACGGAGACACGTGCACAGTTCGACGAAGACAGAATAGATAACGTACGAGTATAGCTCGATTGAAGAAAAAAATGGATTTTCGTTACATTGGTTTTAACTGTACCGGCATATAATTTGAAACAATAATTTATTTGCGACATTATTAAACCATGCACTAGTTTTCGTTTAACATGAAGCGGAATTATTAAATCGGAATTATATAATCGTCGAAGGGTCATATTCACGCGATTAGTTTATATCGATATTTTATATTCCGTGTTGGCAAAAGAAATTTTTGAAGTGAGACTTTTCACAGATTATTGGGAAAGGTATGAAAGAAAATAGCAATTTCTTATTTTAAAATAAGAAACTAACAAATAAAATTGGACAATATTAACAATTTAATAGCACCAATTAATTTTATGTACTCAGATATAAAAGAAAATTTTCTTCTCCCTACGTCAACTATTAAATTTCAATGTCAAATGTGCTTCAATACTAATGTGTGTCAATACCAATTTTAAGGTAATATTAATTGATATTATCTCAATACTAAATAGATAATTTGATTTCCAATTCTTCTTTCAACGTTTTAAAATGCAAATAATTTCTTTGCAATTACAAATTTTATATCATATAAATATTACGGCATTAATTTGTATGAATGACGACGAAGTTCGAGAACTTTATATGAAATATTAGGTTTAAACATTCCACCATTCACGATAAATCGAACTTAAAATCATCATCAGAATCTTAAAAAAAAATGTAATAGAGCAAATAAAATCTACTTTAAGGGCATATATCTCACATTATTAATCTTAGAAGGAATTCGGGACATGAAAGTCTCCATTTTGAACTCTTTTAATATTAGGTGCACAACTAAGTTCCCGCTGTTTGCCAATAGATTGCGCCAGCTGTAAATGCTGGTCGATTCTGCCATAACCTAAACGTCATAAGGCAAGCTTAGGCATATGGCAAACATACCGCTTCGACACAGTAATGATTTTCTTTTGACGTCGTATTCTTTTGGTTGTGTGATCGTTTGTTGTAATCGTCATAAGCGGAGAAAACGGCGACTGAAGCTCATTGAGAGCTTCAAAACGTTTATGGAGATGCTGCTTTAAGTGAAACAATGTGCCGAGACTGGTTCCGTCGCTTTAAAGAGGGTGATTTTGATGTTGACGACCGTTCGCGTGAAGGAAGACGAAATACCTTCGATGGCACTGAATTGATGGCATTGCTTGATGCGGATCCGTGTCAACCGCAAGTAGAGCTTGCTTCAGTACTAGAAATTACGCACCAAGCCATTTCCAAGCTATTGCATGCATTGGGAATGATTCAAATGCAAGGAACTTGGTTTCCTTATGAGTTGAAGCCATGAAGCCAATGCTTCAGCGACAAAAAAGGAAGGGGTCTCTTCATTGTATTGCAGCAGGTGATGCTTCACAAAAAAGTGATTCTCCAGCATGACAATCCTCGGCCTCATGTGGCCAAGTCCGTTAAAACCTACCTAGAAACGCTGAAACGGGAAGTCATACCCCATCCACCATACTCTCCAGATATTGCGCCGGCCGATTATCACTTGTTCCGTTCGATGACACACGGTCTGACTGACCAGCAGTTGCACTCATGTCACGACATCAAGGAGTGGCTAGATTCGTGGATAGCTTCAACAGTTTTACCATGAAGGAATTCGAGCTTCGCCAGAAACATGGCAAAAAGTAGAAGTTAGCAATGGGCAATACTTTCAATGAATCATTTGCAAACATGTTTTCATAACAAAGTTCCATTTTTTTCGAAAAAGCAGCAAGAACTTAGTTGCACATCTAATATTATTTTTATAAAACAAGTCTACAAATGTGAGGGTCAAAATCCACGATGAATGGACTTGTCAGATGCCACAGACTACACACTGGGAATGAAAACACACAGAGAAAGAGAGATACGAACCAAATGCTGACGACCCCCGCTAATAGATATCCATCTGAAATACCCAATTTTCATAGAGGGGACTCCTATTCACTTGGCTGATATTATTAACAATTAAATGACTGACACAAAAATCTTTTTGAAGGACAAGTTTTCCGAGACAGGAATTATTTTATATCTGCAGTGCATAAATGATAGTAATTTCTAGTGTGTCTGCCGTCTAAGTTAGTGAGTATTCAGATCAATATTAGTTACATATATAAGATTTTCTTTTCATTCTAAATATTTGTGTTGTTTGAGTTTCTTTAATACTGAGCCTTTCTTTAATACTGAGAAAAGACAAACTGTTATTTAGATTTTCTTGAAGGAAATCATTTGAATTGATCACATGAATTTGAAGGAAATCATTTGAATTGAAGTGGAAAATCTCATTTCCAATTGCTCTTTAATTTCTTGAAATTACAAACATCATGACATATTAATATTAAAACTTTAATTTGTATGCAGCACCTTGAAGGTTGAATGCTACATATGAAGATATCATTACATCGGAGTTGAATATAATACTTTCCATTCACCCACCATATGAAATCAATATTGCGAATGGGAAAATTGAAGGACATGTTTGGTCAAAGGAAATATTCAGTTTTAGTTCAATATCAATCTTCAATAAGAGAATGTTATTCATTATTTACATTCGGTTTTGAAGGGACTAAAAAAGGACACAAGGATTTCAAGGAGGCAACATTTATGACAGGGAGGTCTCACATAATAAATCTGTGTTATTGTCTACTTATGTAGACAAATCATCTCATATTCGAAAGGATATGAATATATCTCTTTAACAGACTCTAACTAAATTAAAATCTTTCATTATTTTCATGGAACAGGGCTATATATTATAATTTTTCGGACTATGAATATATAAAAAACTATATTTAAAAGCTTCGACAGCTTTCCGGTGCTTCTAAAAATTCTGAACCAAAAAAAAAAAAAACTGGTCAGTTTTCAATAACCAAATTGATCGACCTAAAAAAACACATGTTGTTCTTAAGAGAATTTTTTATATCCATGACCAAAAGTAATATCTTGACATGTCAATCCATGTTTATATTTTAGATTTACTTCCTTCCATACCAACAATTTGCCAAACTATGTTCCATTAGCATCATTATTTATGTGAATGGCCATCTATTGGGCATCATTTCTTTCAAATCTGGTCCAAATTGACCATGAAGTTATCCTCTACAAATCTGTGGCCCGTACAAATAGCATCACTGTGACATCTCTATCCATTTCTTTGAAAAGAAGAAGTCCCTGCTACGAATCTTGCCATTAAATGCGTATAATTATGTTACACATAAATATTGTTAATATATTTTGTTTAAACTAACAAATTCCCGGCAATTACGGTGGAACTGTTGGAGACTTCATCAGCAGAACAGATCGTTGTGACCTTAAATGCAACAGCGTTGAAATAATCATCCCGTAACTTTTGAAATCCATAAATATCAACACAGGAGATTGTGCGAAAAATTGACTTGATTAGACAAGGTTTGTTAAAATTCTACGCACATTTTCCAAACTCATCAGCTTTATCATACCACACCGCTGGCGGACGTATTGGAAGTGGTCAAGTGAGCGACCCAAGCGAGGACAGGCCACATCGTGATGATGACGGCATTGGTACACAGTTCTCCAGAGAGAGATCGAGAGGAATGCATGTAGTGCTAATGCCAACTTTTGTTGGCAAAGCAACGCCGCATGTTTCGTGCCCAGACTAATATCGTGATTAGCATCTTCGTTGACAAACTCAGCGGGTGTTTCGCTATGACTCTTTGCTCTTCCTGCCTTTTGGCAATCATAACAAAAATCTTTGCTCATCTTCTTGACAGAGGATCTAGCTGGCCAGGCCACTAGCTCAGCGATCATCGATTGCTTGTCGTAGGCGAACAAAATTTTGCACATCTCTCCCACACACCTATGCACGCTCACACATTAAAGCGGAGCGGTCGCGCGAAGCAGAACAGCAAATTTCCATTTAGGTTCTTCGTCGTCAGTCCCCCACACTAGATGAATAATTATGAACGATCTTTATCCTCGCAAGTATCATACTGGGACCGTTAATGCCCGCACATTCCACTAAGCGTTGGGCATGGAACGAAACACATGACAAAGAATACCTGCAGCGCATTCCGAAAATTCTCTAAATGCCCAACGTATCGTATACGCTCCCCTCATTCTCGCCGTTTGCCCGAGCGGTCAAGAAAGAGCACATTAAGCGGCCATTATTGTACAAACGAATTCACGCGTATTCCATTGAGACACGCTAATAGCCGCAATCACGAGCACAACACTCCGGACATTGTTGTTTTTGCTGCAGCATCCGTTGGTGGTATTGCCGCTATTGCTGTTGCATTGACGACAACGTCAAAGTGGTGATGATGAATCCGTCACCTTGGCCATTTGTCGTCCAGGTTCTGACAGTGGAACGTTGTTGTGCCTAATCAAGCCGAGAAGATGAAGTTGACACTTTTGGTACTGTTTTTGGTACCACATAAAGTCAGAAGCGCAAGTATGCTATGCGCTTTGAAAGCATTGAGGCCACACAAACACAATGACAACCCAGGAGAAGACCATTTCCTGGCTGCTATGGCTTATTGTCGTTAGCTTGTTAACCCCCTTTTGATAATAAGTGGCATATGCGGATGCTGCGGTATTCCTGGAATCAGGTTTGTGTCTATGCTTACTTAGAGAAATTCTTAATGTAACCTTGGAATCACCTCACCCATGTGCGATTAGTTCCAAGCCAAACGAAACTTGTACTTTTCACTGCAAAATCAGGATCCCGACATTAAATTTACCCAGGTTATCGCATCATGAATTCATAATAATACATACGTATATCACATATCAAATTGCGCGAAATATCTTAGCGTAATTCTTGATTCTAGGCTTTCCTGCATCTTAAAATCAAAGAAGGAAGGACACTAGTAGAAAATCTTACTATAGATGTACACAACAACGACAACACATAAAGCGTTCGTATAGTGGCCAGCCATGGAAAAGGCAACGAATATAAATCGAGTTTATAGAGTTGAGCGGTCTACGTGCAATAGGATTAAGAGTGCACTGCTCATGTCTTTGCTGCACTTATACGGCGGCTTACTGCAAGACTATCTTCTATAGGAGAAGCATATAATTTCGTCCTTAAGCATCCTCCAGTTTTACATATGAACGGCGTTTCGGGATTAAATTCCCAATAATAGAGGAGTGGGAAAGTGGGTATCAAACCAAAGTCTACGGCATTGAGATCCACCCAAAATAAAGAGCGGCATAAAATTAGTCATCATCTTAACGACGCAGAACCGATTGTTTTATTCTCAGACGGAAATATTGGCAAAGAGGTAGGCGGCAAAGCTATTGACTGCTTAGATTATGGGAGTACTCGTATGTATTTTAAAAGTCAAACAGCTCTAATGGCCCTACGATCAACACTATCATCTTCTCCACGTTTATATGACAATGCAGAAAGATACTTAATATTATCCAAAGTCACCCTCATTTCAGTATCCGGTTAGAAGACTAGACTTTTATGAGAATGAACGAGCAGACGACTTGGCCCGCTGTTAGGACTAGGCTCTTCCTCTACTTTTCCAGAACAGGCAAATGCTAGGTAGATGAATGTAATGAACTGCAGAATATTGAACATTCCCTTGTGAGTCAAAGTGAAAATTCTTATTCTATCGAGCCACTGGCCGATCGGACAATCCGCGGCGACTCAGGAAAAAGCTACTTGATCTTACGAAAGTAGTGGGTAAAATTATGGGTGATCTGATAAAATATCTCAACGAATTGGATTTAAACTCTATCCAAAGCAGACATCATCGAGTTTTTTTCCAAAGCAGCTAAATTCTGTCACATAAACCATCAGCCGGATGCAGTTTGTATTTAAAATTGGGCGAAATTGTTTCGCTAGGCTAAAAAAATTGCAATAGAAGGACTAAATCCACCTCTTGAAATTGACTTTTTTCGACATTTTTCAAAATTTTTGTCAGGTATTCGCTAATTAATTTCATGTTCGGTGGCAGTTTTTAGACACGAAAATTAACTTTCTCAACTCATATGCTTTTTAAGGGGTTACCCTAAAAATTTTCACTGTGAAAGTTCAATAATTCGATATATTATGTAGGGATATGGGAAGTTTTGTTTTTGGGGAAACTGGTCTTTTTCAGCATTTTACGCGAAGGAACCACTTTTATTAATATAATTCAAGTAAGTAGATTGTATCAAGTAGATTGTCGGACCATAACACTATTTCTTGTAAGGTTTACATAGAGGCGCAAAGGACTTTGTTACAAAAAAAAAAAAAAATACTTTAAATGTGATTATAATAAAGTAAAAGATTTTATTCAGAACGAAATGCAAGATTTGCCATATATTAGTGACCCATCGGCTGACAAATCTACTTTATTTAGATGTGTCAAAACTGCTATGGATAATTCTACAGTTCAAAAAGAACAAATAACATGTTTGAAAGACCGTATCACTCCTTGCGTAAACGGTAACTTGCAAAAAATGATAGCATATAAAAAGCGTTTATTAAAGCAGCGAAGAGAAAAGTCAACTAGAAATATTGAGGTAAAATTGAGAACTAATAATTTTTCTATGAACAATTACTATGTTGATAATCTGGCCAGTATGAGAAACGATCCTAGGAAATCTTGGGTTTTTATCAATGAAAAAATATAGACCCATCATCGTTAACGGAGATTGTCGACGTCGCATGAACAATGAGCTGTATGAGCTATGTCGACATCGGTGTTGCCAAACGCATTAATATACAGCGATTGCGTTGGCTAGGTCATGCTGTGCGATTGGATCCAAATGCGGAAAGTTTTCTACCACGAACTCAATGGACGGCGCAGAAGAGGGCGACCAAAACTCCGTTGGAAGGACCAGAAGATCGAAGCGCCTGGAATTATTTTTTACAGGCGACGTATAATAGATAATAATGTCTATTCCAGTCGCCACCTAAGAAGAAGAAGACACTTGGCAGAGCATTAGACAAGCAAATCAATATAAAAAACGGCTATGGTGAATTTGTTGTAGATAATGTTTAGAAAGCTGAAATAAATTTAGTCAATGAATTAAAAGAACAAATAATACAACTCGCTTCGGATGCGTGTCATACCCTGAGAGCATTAAGAAAATACAATTGTAGATTTCAAGCTAGAATAAGGACGCTTGATGAAATGAGAAAAGTCCTGGCCATGATAACATTTCGGCGATGTTAACGTGTTTCTCTATCTGCGTTGATATTTATTGGCTTTGTTGTAGCCCTTTGATAATGATGATAGAAAATTGAAACACCATCATCGTTTTGTATAGCCTTTCGACTATCTATATATAAGAAAGTTATTGGTGGTACAAATCCTTTTTGAATTGTGTTCTCTATATAGGCCGTATTTGTGTAATAGGGCGCACTAATTAGATTGTTTTTCTTATATTGAGTACATCGCACAATATGGTTTCGAATGAGTTTTATGATAAGATTTTCTACTCTGCTTATATCAGCATTTACAGCATTATACAAAATTACATTTAATGTGCATTTTAAATATTCGCTTTGCGGAGATCTATATGTCGATGTACACACTCTAAGAATTTTCCTTACTATTTTACGTATTTTTTCCATGTATTCTGGGGAAATGTTGAACCATATGAAGCACCCATAAGTTACTATGGGTCGAATTAGAGATTGGTACAAGGTGATTTTGGTTCGCGGTTTCAAGTGTCTTGAATAAAATAAGGATTTATTGGCCAAAAATGCCTTTTTGGTTTTTTCTAAACTACGATTAATATGGTCATTGAAATACAAAAATGTATCTACATAAATGCCGAGATACTTTACGGTGTCTACTATCTTAATTAATTCATTCGTTGTCTTGGATTTCATCATAAAAGATTTCCTTTCTTTCCTGATGTTGCTGTTGCATTTATTTACAGGTGGACGAAATAAAATGGACTCACTCTTCTCAGTGTTAATTTTCATGTACCAGTCTTTGGCATACTTCTCCACGGTATCGAATGATAACTGTAGGGAACCAATGATTTTCGTAACCTTGTCACTTGGGCTATATAATATTACATCATCAGCAAAAGATATCATATTCTCCATCATATTGAGGAGGTCTAATAAATATATGTTAAAAAGTGTTGGAGTCATCATCACTGTGCCCTGTTGGAGGCCGTTACACATTTTGTATTCTTTACTCTTGGCACCGTTTTTACAAATTATGAAGTATTCCTAATTGATCATATCATGTATTAATATCATTAAATGGTTGGGGAGATTATAATGTATTAGTTTGCATATTATTCCTGGAATCCAAACACTGTCAAAAGCGAAAGTACATTAATTTATCACACCTTTTATGTACTATCACAACTTATTTTATTACAACTCTGTAGCTTGCACTAATTTTGTCGGTGTCTTCCTTCAAATTCATCGTTTTCTCCCTCTTTTGTTGTATTCGTAAGCTTTCGATGATATATCGTTCTCTCTTTGTCCTCTTTGTGTAGAATTTTTACCTTGTCAAAATCTGCAGTATGTCCAGTATTTAATATATGTTGTGCGAGTGCTGTTTTCTCTTTTTTCTTTTCCAAGTCCATTTTGTGTTCTCCCAATCGTGTCTGTAAAGTTCTCTTTGTTGTTCCTATGTAGAGTAAGTAGTTCACAATGTTCATTTTTATTTGTATTTGTATTTTGTATTAAAACTATGGTTATTATACAAATAATTTTGATGTAATTATTTTGCCAACTAGCCTCTATAATTACGCCGCTGAGGCGAAATTTGCACGAAGTTTGCTTCATATAAATAAACCCCGCCACAGTTATGGGCATAGTTGTTGGAAATTATTTTAAAAAAAAGTAAACAAATTGAACAGAAAAGTGCTCTGTCAAGACGATTCTTCTTCTTTTTCGGTGGCGATCGGAATAGACATCCTTATCGATTATACGCCGCCCGTAGAAATTAATTCCAAGCGCTTCGATTTGCCGCGCTTCTCCTCCTATTCGTCACATCAAGCTTGTTTCTTTTTGAGAAGACTATACATGATTGTTTACCTGCGGATGGTTCGGTTTATTAATGTATTAAAAATATCCTATTTCAGCGGAAAAATATTTTCTGTATTAGACTCGTTGGACATCGCACATAGTGATCGTCCACTTGTTTTGATAGTTTAGAATAGTTTGGCTTCTATGTCAGATTTCCGTATTACAAAACATTCAACGTAAATTTAATATGACCAAATTTACAATATTATTGATCCACTTGAAATTAATTGTAAATTCGTTAGCGTTTTTTGTATAATTACTAAACTGCAAAAAACTTTGCTCTTTAAAATTCTATAAATTTAAAATTTTAGTTTGATATAACAAAGATATCTAAATTCAAATGTCCTTAAAAAATTCTATTAATTTAAGATTTTAATTTGAGGTTACAAAAATAACTAAATTCAAATGTTAATTTGGATCATCTTTGTTTTAAAAGCCAGGTAATGAGTAAGCATTATTTTAATTCAAGTTGAGGATAACTAAACGTATACGACGGAAGTAAGATAGATAGATTTTTATTGTTTCTTCCAAAGAAACAAAGAATTAAGTTCCTTGCAGGTACATTTTTAAGTACCAAACTCATCACTGCCGTCCCTGCAGCGACAACTACAAGTATCACCTTCACGCTTACGAGCAGCATCATTGCGTACGAGTGTGAGCGAGTACCTCCGCCTGTGTTATTAATGATGGAAATTTGAAAATACAGAAGGTTCAATAATTGCACCATCATTGTATGCGAAATGTGTTCACAGCGGCACATTTCTCAGATCATTATTACCCGGTATCGTTTTTACGCTGCCATGATTATTGGCTAGTTGGTTCTGTTCAGCGTTGTTGTACAGAACATGGCTTTAAAACAAGCGTATTAAGCAAAACATTTTGTGAACGATTGTTCACATTTCGCCACGCTTACTCGCAACCCTGAGCCTGATGGCTCATTTGTTTGCAGCGTTATTTCGGTCTCGTTATAGCTGTAGTTGTAGCTGTAGCTGCAGCTTTGGCCCAGTATGGGTCTTTATCATAGTTAGCGATAAAGCTGAGGGTCATCTACTCTATGCCACTTCCACTACTATCCTGTCACCCATCCCATAAGACAATTTAGATTTTTATTATCACGTTTATGATCCCATTTGCTCAAGACAAAACAGCAACAGTGGTGAGAGAAGTTCAAATTTGCCAGTTTTTAGATTTAGACATTGAAGAGAAAGAAAAAACAGTAGAATTGCTTCCAAATCAATTGAAATAATAAATTTCCACGTAAACTGTTATTGCCATCATAAAGTCTAGGTACAAGATGGACGGACAGACGGTCAGCGGACATCAATGGTCGCGTGGAAGGACAAGGATCATGCGAAAAAATTTACTATAATAACATTGCTCACTCCTAACGACACACTTTTTGTCTATTTTATTACACATCCATCCATTTATTGCATGTTCTATTAGGCAACAGCACCTTTGCAATGTCAAAGGAATAGCAAACAAGAAAATCTTTCGAGTCGACCATTATCAGACCGTTATAAAAACGGAAGGCGCGAGATATAGCAAGGCGACTCGATTTCTTTTTATGATGGTCCCTTAATGTTATAACTCATGTTTACATTAAGCAGCGCACGCCCGTGTAAAAAGTAAACAATTTTTCAAACTTGCCTCCTTTTGTTCTTGACAAAGCGGAAGGATATGCAACCAATTTAAGGATACTCGCATCGACCTTACACTTCTTCCTTTCGTAATACATTCAAATTTTTATGCATAACTGCCACCCATTCAGGCATTGTTTAATTATCGCATTGTCTCGTGAATATCTCAAGACTATACAAAATGTTGGCCATCTCAGCTCTACGGCTTGCACCAAATGTTTAGCTGGAGGAAAAAAAGTACAGGCGCGTTCTTACATCCGAAAGGGAAACAGAAAACAACAAAAAGTCAAGAATGTCATTATAAGTGTCATAGCAAACGGCAAATAACAAGCGAATGCAAATGTTTGCTGTAGAAATAAATGCTTGAAGCGGCGGCATCGCTTTGTTATTTATCAGATCCAAAGCAATTTGCCGAAATAATAATAAACAAATATTGGTAACAAAAACAGTCGCCGCCGATCGGAGCTGGATATTCGAAAACACGAAAAGTTGAAATTGAGCCATTGTATTGAATATTATTGAGCAGTCAAACAAATTATGCTTGCTATTTTGATGATACATTGAAACTTTTGAATTCGGAAACTAGAAACATATATATAGATAAGTTATATAAATGCTACAGTTTAGGGCTTCCTCCCTAGAAAGATATTGGAGTTTGAAAACATTACCTTCCTTCAGGCCACGATGCAGAATTTATTGTAATTCATTTACATGGCCAAAGGTTTTACCAAAACTTACATACAATGGTTACCACGGCTAGAGCCCTAAGTATGTCCACACACTACTGGCTCGTTGTATGGTAAGTGGGCATAGATAAAACGACATATTCTCACGGATAATAATGTCTTAGCTTGTTTTCCAAATGAAACATTCATAAGTGGAGAAATGCCAAAAAAAAAAAAAAAATATGAACTGGTATAGCTCCCTTTCGTTTACATCAATTTTCATTCTGTAAAAATTTTATTTACCAAATAAGTGGAAACATATTTCCAAAAGTATCTAAAAAGTCTTACTTATTTAATTAACAATTATATGGTGAAACTGTTGGAAAAATATTTAAAAATAACCATTTTTCCAATAATGCGCTTAATACTTGTGCAAGCAAGTTTCAATTTTGTCCACTTGTGACAAATTTTCATGGTGTCCTGGATGCTATACCAAGTAATCTCCATTTTCTTTTTAAATTGGAATAGTTTCTTCATACATCTCGTAATTACCACCACACATTGTGTTTATAAATAAGGTATACTTTCCCCGATAGAACAAAACCGAATTTTTCTTTATATAATACTGATAGGAACAGGAACTTTTTATTTCAATTTTGCTATAGGTATAATAATTTTAAAATACCTAGCAAATCTCTGTGTTGACTGCTCAAAGATCCAGAAAAGAAGAGACTGCTTTGAAATTACTAAAATTTCAGTAAGCTACAAATGTTGCTAATTTGAGTGAAGTTTATCTTCTTATGTATATGTAAAGCTAAATTCAAATCAGCAACAGCATGAGCAGCGACAAAAGCATGTATTGACTTCATCAATGCAATTCAAGGACAATAAACGGATTAGCTTAATCCCTTTCTTGGTTTCAAACAAAATAACAACAACACAACAATAGTAATTAGCATAGGCTGATGTTGTAAAGCGAATGTATCAGGGGTTAAGATTCTGGGAGTTAAGATGCTGGGAGTTAAGATACTGGGAGTTAAGATACAATATATAGGTAGTTTAGTGTACAATGAGAGAAATTGGGATAGGTGCAGTATACAGATTTTAGAATAGTTTTGTTAGGTTAGTATAAATATTATATAAGATTAATAATGTTCTTTAGAAGTTAGACATATTATATTAGGTGCGCAACTAAGTTCTTGCTTTTTTTTATAAAAATTCAACTTTATTATGAAAACATGTTTACAAATGATTCATTGAAAGTATTGCCCATCGCTGGCTACTACTTTTCCCCATCTTTTTGGCAAAGCTCGAATTCTATCACGGTAAAACTGTTTATCTTTTGAGACTATCCACGAATCTAGCCCTACTTGATGTCGTCATATGAGTGGAACTGCTGGCCAGCCAGACCGTGTGCCATCGAACGGAACAAGTGATAATCGGACGGCGCAATATCTGGAGAATGTGGCAGATGGGGTAAGACTTCTCATTTCAGCGTTTCCAGGTAGGTTTCAACGGGCTTGGCCACTTGAAGTCGAGCGTTTTCAGGCTGAAGAATAGCTTTTTCGTACCTCTTCGCGTATTGTGGGCGTTTCTCGCACAAAGCCCTGCTCAATCGCATTAATTGAAGTCGATATCGATTCTAAGTGATGGTTTCGCTTAGTTTAACAGTTCGTAATAAATAGCTTCCTTCGCAGCGCGAATATTTGGCCGAGGCGATAACGTAGCAGTCCCCATACTTTTTTTTTTTTTTTGGAATACTGTAATAAATACATTTTTCATCAGAATAAATACATTTTCAGCACCTTTTTCTTGGTGCTGAAGCAGTTGTTCGCAGCCGAAAAAACGACGCTTAACGCCCCTTGGCTTTAACTCATAAGGAACCCAAGTTCCTTGCTTTTGAATCATTCCCAACGCATGCAATCGCTTGGAAATGCCTTGGCGGGTAACTCCTAACACTGAAGCAAGCTCTAGCTGCGTTTGACATGGATCCCCATCAAGCAATGCCGTAAATTCAGTGTTTTCGAAGGCTTTTCTCATCTTCGTCAACATCAAAACCACCGTCTTTAAAGCAGCGGAACCAATCTTGACACGTTGTTTCACTTAAAGCAACATCCCTGTAAACGTTTTGAAGCTCTCGATGAGCTTTAGTCGCCGTTTTCGTCGATTGAAAGAAGAAAATCAATACTTCCCGCATATGACGATTATTTGGCATAAAATCATACATATTCACACAACAAAAGAATATAACGTGAAAATAAACTCACTACTGTGTCAAGGCGGTATGTTTACCATATGCCCAAGCTTGGCTCATGACGTTTAGGTTATGGCAGAACCGACTAGCACTTACAGCTGCCGCCATCTATTGTCAAAAAGCAGGAACTTAGTTGCGCACCTAATATAAGAAAATCATAGACTTGTGTATGACACTATAGACCGCAGGTGTTATAAGGACTAAAGGACAAGGACTAAGTACACATCTAAACAAATTGATATTTTTCAATATTTTTTTATAAACAATTTTATCTTTTATTGGTTTATTAAAAGCAACATACAGTAGTCATAGACAGATACAGAAAAAAAACATTTCAACTTATTTCACTGCACTTTCACTGGAAAAGCGGGCTAAATTGGTATAATATGTGCGAGAAAAGGGCTTGGTTATGCTCGTTCACTTATATGACAATGAGTCTTCAACTGTGGACGCTGGTGCGACGGTTAGTGCATGCGAATATTCTTCTCAAGATCACGGGTTCAATCTGGCACACAATCTTAGTTGGGCAGCGGCCACCTCGATTTGTCTGACGAACTCTTCGAGTAGTCGAGTAATCCACAAGTATGGTAAATGCTAATCAAACTGTGACGTTCGGAATCGTCGATAAACTTTAGGTCAATTTAAGCAGATGTAAAAATAGAATAGTTCAATGAAAGTAAGGAGCTCTCCCATATGTCGCTCATGGAAGACAATGGAGTTTGTTTCAATAAAAATGCTTTCCTTGACGGCAAAAGCAGATAAATCTTTTCGCAGGTTGATTACGAGAAGAGGGTGTAAGAAATCGGCAAGATTATAAAGAAATTTGAAGAGACTAGAAGCGTTACAGATGTGGTCAGGCCTGTGCGTCACCGCAACGTACGCACTGCTGAAAATATCCCTTCTGTTAGTGAAAGTGTTACGAATAATCTGAATTTGTCGATTCCACTTCGTTCTCGGCAATTGGGACTTTCTTACGGCTCATTATGGCTTAGTTTGCATTTGGATTTGCACCTCCATCCATATAGAGTCCAAGTTACCCAGCAATTAAAGCCGGCTGACCATTCACAACGCCGTAGATATGCTGATTGGGTGCCACAGCAACAGGCTTTCAATGCTGATTTGCCGAACAAATTTTTCTTAAGCGATTAAACTAATTTCTCATTCGCTGGTTACGCCCACAAGCAATATTGTTGCATGTCAGGCTCGGAGAACTCAGAAGAGATTGTGGAAAAGCCATTGCATGCGGGAAAAGTGACTGTTTGGTTCGCATTATGATCTGGAAATATGGAAAATGACGCTGGAAGAACCGTTATCGTCAATTCAGAGCGCTATGGCCGTATGATAACCAACTTTTTTTGCTTACAATTGAAGATTATGAACTTAACGATATGTGGTTTCAACAAGACGGTGCCATGAGCCACACGACGTGAACGAATTTGGCTTTATTGGATGAGAAGTTTCCAGAAGGCGTAATTTCACGTTTTGGCAACATCAATATTCCGCCAAGATCATGCTCTTTGACGCTATTAGACTTTTTTGTGGGCCTACGTCAAAGACCGTGTTTACGCGGATAATCCCCAAACATTGAATTATCCATTTGAAAACCGACATTCGTCAAATTATCGACGAGATACCGCCCGAAATGTACGGAAAGGTGATCGAAAACTACCTCAAAATCATCCACTGCTGCAACCCATCCAGAGGAGATCATTTAAATTACATTGTATTTCGTACATAATGCCAAGATCCAAGCAATATAATGAAATAAAAGTTTCAATGAAATCATAGCTTTTTGTGCGTTTTGTTTAGCTTCACTTTTAAATCCGAAAAATTGACAACCCGTTAATACGATATATTTTTGAGAAAATCTTAATTTTAACTTAACATTTGCATTATTTTTGTATTCTCAAGTATATTGAGAATCAAAGGCACATTTATTTGACGTTTTTTTTACTTTTATACAAATTATTGTTATTTACGAAACTTTTAAAATTAAATTATGTATATAGTAATGCAATCATTGTACCGCATGTGTCCCTTGATCGCTTGTTACGTTACTATTCTTTATAGCTTAGTTATATCAATTAATATTTTATGATTAAGGATTGCAATTATTTGTCGGCAAATTCCTCTCGACGTCATTTAGATATCAACTTGCCAACTTCCTAATATTCCAATATCGAATGCTGTCAAGTGCAGATTGCATAGCAGCGGTTCACAATAAATCTCTTTAGCAAATTCTCAAAAAAGCCAATTACGTAAACTGACTATTTAAACGTGCCACTTCAATGGCACCATTGATAACATGGTTATTGTTAACCGTGTAATCGTTATTCACCTAATTGCAACTAAGTCAAACACCGGTGTACTTCTGAGGTACTCCAAGCTAGCCCAACAAGTGTCCCCTATTTTCCTGCTAGGGAATAATTCCCTGTAAACATAAGGCGATCAACGATATTCGTCGTACAAGTGGTAGCAATCTTAGATAACCGAAGCACATGAACCAAGCTAAACGATCAACAATAATAACAGCTCATTGTATTCTGGCTGGCTGGCTGGCTGGCTGACGGCATTTTTCCCCCCACTTGAAATCAGATGAGAAGACGGTGCAATTGCTATGGATAAGGAAGTTAGTAGAGCCTGAAGTAGGAACACATTAAGTGTACAAGTGCCCGAGACTAGTTGGCATATTTCTAGTATCTAAGAACGTAGCATGGACAAGTAGCATGTACTAGAACTGGAACGCCAGTGGTAGTAGTTAGTCAATTGCTAAAGGAGTAACAGCAAACACTTAAGATAGTAGTAGCCATGCACAGAGAACGCAGATGACAGTAGGGAGAAGGAAAAACAGACGTACATATTTGTAGACCAGTAGACAATTGAATACGTCTAAAGGCCATTGAAAAACATAGGAAGCAGAAGCAGCCGGGGGGCTCCAGTTCCAATCCAAGTGATTTTGTAGTTATCAAAGCTGGTAGTGATCGTGCAGTTGTTGCTGTTGTTGTTAACAAGTTTACATGTTTACAAATCACTTTAACTTCAACAAAGCCAACAACACCAAGAACACCAACAACATGTGCTCAACTCCAGTAGAGCGACAATAAATAAATGACGCACGTCATGCAACACATGACGCAAGTAATACATACAAGTCGCACGAAATGTTGGTTTGTATTCCGATACCACAAAGTAAAGGAGTAAAGGATCCATGATGAATCAGTTACTGCTCAAAATTAACTTTGTATCGTAGGTTTTTGAAAAGTTTTATATGTACTCGTATAAATACATAAATATCGTACATAACGCTTTTCCTAATTTGACAACAGATTTGCATTTAGTTTTGGATGTTCGTTAAAGTGACCCTTATTCTTGAAAGGATTAGCTCCTGTTTCTGTTCAATCGGTTGATTGAAATGTCCTGAAATTCACAAAGTCTACATAAATCTGCATCTAAAATGTTACATTGATCATTCTTCAATTGCAATTATTGTTAGTTATTAGATGAGGCTTCAAACTAATCGATTACAGTGTGCAACTAAATTGGGTTTTTTGTTTGAAGGGCAAATCCACGCCCAGTGAATTGCACTTGGTGATAGGAGATCACTCTTACTTACAAATTATATTTTTATAAAGACTGTTAAAGTTTCAATAATTTTGTCTGTCATTAACAGTTTCTGCTGATTACATATCTTCATTGAAATTTATCAAAATTTTGTTTTTCGTAGGACATTCTACATCAAATAGTTAAGGGTCCTTTGCGTCCTTATTTTAAGACATAACAAAAAAGTGTGCTAAATGAATAGCTAGCTTGTTTTAACATATTCATTGCTCAATGAACTTCACAGTGCTTGGTGAAAGACAATAATATTCTGCCTAGAATGTTCTTATAGCCCTTTGGTAGTTTCAGAAAATAATTTCACCAAATATAATATATCACCAAATGCCAGATGATGCCAGTAGTTTGAAAAAAATTATTTTGGTGAAATCTGGCAACCTTGTAAAACATATATTTTAAGTTTCAAGGTGAGCTTTTAGTATTTTTATATGAACCATTAAAGTAAACGATGAATGTGTAAACATAGAATTCAATATTCCAATATTAAAGCCGAACTAGATTCTACTGCGGGGGGTTCTGCTATTGGATAGCAGAGTTTAAACAAGGCCGTACGAGCTGCCAAAAAGAACTCCGTAGTGGTCGACCAATTGAGGTGTCCACGCCAGACACGGTGAGAAAATACACAATAGGGTATTAGATCGTCTGTTGAAAGTGCGTGAGCTAACTGAAATGATAGGCATTTCAAAAAGTGATATATATCGTATATTGACTGAAGATTTGAAGATGAGAAAGCTGTGCGTAAAATGGGTGCCGCACTTGTTTTCAATAGAGCAAAGACTGCGTTGTGGAGATGCTTCAGTAGAGTGTTTGACGATGTTTCATCGCAATAAAGTCAGACTTTTGCGTCAATTTATAACCATGGATGAGACATGGGTCCACCACTTTGCACCTGAGGCAAAGCAACAGCCCAAGCAGTGGACTGGAGTGGAAGAATCGTGCCCAAAGAAGGCGAAGACGGTTCCATCTGCAGGCAAGGTCATGGCGTCTGTTTTTTGGGATGCGCATAGGATTATTTTTATTGATTATCTTTAGAAAGGAAAAACCATCAATAGCGAATATTATACTAATTGATTGCATTGCATTTTGATGAAATTATGGAAAAAAGGCTGGATTTGTCCACACATCCACTATTGCGATGGCCAAAATTAATGAATTAAAGTTCGAATTGCTTCATCACCCACATTATTCGCCAGATTTAGTGCCTTCGGACTTTTTTTATATTTTTAAACTTGGAAAAATGGCTCGGGAGTAAAAGATTTGTCAACAATGAAGAGGTGGAGTCTGCGGTTGATTGATATTTTAAGGAGTTTGAAAGTTCTTACTATAAATAGGGTGTAGAAGCTTGGAAAAATGGCTCAGGGGTAAAAGATTTGTCAACAATGAAGAGATGGAGTCTGCGGTTGATTGATATCTTAAGGAGTTTGAAAGTTCTTACTATAAATAGGGTGTAGAAGCTATTGGATATCGCTGGAAAAAGTGTATCGAAATAAAAGGAGATTATGCTGAAAAATAAAGAAAATTTTTCTCAACTCTTTTGTGTCTTTTTTTGTTAGGTCGGCTAGCTTTGTGACCACTCTCGCGCACTGTGTTATCTTCTAAATCCATAATCCAAACAACAAGGACGAGAAAACCCTTGAATAAATCACAGTTAGACAGAGCCTTGCCATTTACTGGCCGCCGCATAATGGTTAGAAAACGCTGTTATCGTGGATATGACAACATAATACCTATCAATATTTGAGTGTCGTTTCACTGCGATGTGTCTAACGGACACTTCAAGCAGTCCAGTAATCGACAGGTTTAATAAGAGTTTATCATACTGACGTTTGGAATTATAGTCAAACTACAGATCTTCTTGAGTGAGTCTAAATACAGAATGCGTATAAACTCATTGAATGTGAGAATGTACTTTTTTATACAGGCGGCCGCGCGAAAACATTCACATTCGAATACTAATCCAAAGTAATTTTATTTGACTCTCGGTTTTTAAGATATGGGGACTTTTTAAATTAATCAACATTTTTCATTTTGGATGCGTAAAATTATCCTTTAAAAGTATTCGAGTGCAGTTTTCTGTATTCAAGCATTTTCTACAATGAACGATGGACTCGTGTGCAAATTTTCTTCAACACTTTCTTCGACGGAGAGAGAGAGAACAAAAAAGATACGTAGCATTTGAGATCGCAACGAAAAATGACGTGAAAAAAAGTGAAGCAAAAACAACCAGAAACATTTGATTGCTTAAAAATGCTCTAAGACACCTCTTAAGAGTTTATATATTCTTGATCATCGTAAAAACTTGTGTTGATTTAATTACGTCCGCCCGTCCGCGTGTTTATTAGAAAATTTGTTCAACAATTTTTCCATTTATTCATTTTCCATTTATTTCATTATTGAAATGGATATTATGTTGTGTATGAGAGCGCCCCCTCTGGACACGCGCATTTACCTAACGATGAGTCGGCAAATTGTGCAAGTCACTTTAGGGGGCTGGGCAAAACTGAAGTGTAAATAAAACTTACTAGAACTATACCCACATCTGAAAAATGGACATGTGGGCATGTTTATTGAAATATATTATTGAAATTATTTATTGAAAACTATTGAAATTACGATTTTACACTGGAAAACAAGATAAATCAACATATAAGTTTTTTTTTCGTCGCATGCGGGAAAAATTGACCCAGCAAGAAAAAAAAATTACCACACGAAGGCTAAGCCCATCTCCGAAAAATTCACCCTTTTCCGATATTTTTCTAAATGATTTTTTTATTTATTAATAAATTAAAAAGGAGAAATCTTTCCATATCATACATTTTTTAAGAAAACGCTCTAATTGTGAAATTGGTTATTGAAAAATAATGAAAATATATTTTATATTTTAGCAACATGGAGGTCCTTTTAGCCTCGCCCACTAACAGGCACATCTTTTACGATACTGTCTACTGCAAACCAAGGTGATGGGCCCAACTTTGCACCTGTTCACTCGTACGTATATGCAAGCTAAGCTGTTAAGCACTAAAAACAAACAGATTTTGCCATTTTCGCATAAATATGATGAGAGCATAATTTCGAAAATGTTAATTTTTCCACGCTGTAGCAACAAAGAACCAGAACAGATAATACAGGCATTTTAGGAACAGTAGAAACTGTCTGACACTAAAAGAAAGAAGAAAAAAACCACCTCTCACAATCAAAAGGACATCCATGAAGCTCAGTTTCTGACCATTCTACAACCTATGTGACCATATGGGGCATAGTGTGCGGCGCTCCAAACAATCACTGCCCCTTGAAACAGATGTCTTCTTTAAATATTTACATGCAACATGGGGCACAAAACACAGTGTTAAGTCAATTTGTATGGTGTAGAGGGGGTCATTTGCCCAATTTGGCACGTTCGTTTTTATTGTTACAATTCGTGCACATGCCAAAATCACTCTGACCCTGTGAGACAATAAACAGATCGATCCTGATTATCTGCCACATAAATGTCGTACGGCATTGCAAATATGCCCATGTGGCAGCCAGTAAGACAGCAAATGGATGGGCCAGTTAGCATTTAAAGGACATGATGACATGATTCCTAAAATCTCAGCAAACACACGCAATTCAATTAAGTTTACAACATCAGCCGACAATGATGTTGTCAATGATAACGACTATGGTGATGTCATCAGACTTGAACAACAGACAAATCATAAAGTCGACAAATATTGTCTTTAATTAATAGGAGTCCGATGGGCAAGACAACAACAGCGACAGCTCGAACAGATGCCCACCATTTAATGCTTAACACCCTTACGGGCACTTTGACCAATGGATGCCAGGCTGACAGGCAACAGCAACAAACAACAACATCACCATCATCAGCATCATCATCATCAGCCCAATCATTGATTGTCACTCTGAGTGTGAATTTGTCTTAAAATTACAAAATTTTAAATTGAATTGAATTGATTGTCAATAAATGATATTGATATTGACTTCTATGAGACATTGATAATTGCGTACACTTGTATGTACATATGTCGGTATGAACGTACCCTGTTTATGGGCTCCAATTGTACGTACATACGTACACACACACATTTACATACTTACATACATACTCACTACACATGCATATCCAAGTTTTAATGAACTTCTTTCTTATCTCTGACAAATTGACAAGAACCACTTAATAGTCGTAATACATGTGGAAACTATGTGACCAAGCGCGACTTCAGTGATTTGAGTCAGGCGTGTAAAGAGTTGAAATAACAGCAGCCACTTCTTTCAAAATTAAATATTCCCATGGTAGTGAGTACGAGTACGAGTAGCAGAAAATTTTTTTCCTCTGGCTGTCGCATCGACGACATGATAAGGCTGCCAGCCAACCAGTCAGCCAGCCAGCTAATGATTATGGAAAGTTCTGTGCTATATAATGGGCGTTTTTTTAAGTGGCACAGTAACAGATGTAATTGGAATGAGTGGCGGGCGTCTGGGGACGCAAGTGTCATCATCGTTGCTACTCAGCCATCCCAACAACTGAGATTGTGTGGGTCTAGACAACAGTCACTTTTGCCAGAAGTAGCCACCATAGGATGGAGCTTTGCCATTCTATGAGTAATAACTAGAAATAATCATCTGAGAACATGCATTCAATCTACGTATATTTGAATGGACACTATCACTAAAACCTGAGTAAGGATGATCAAATTTTATTTAACCATTAGCAGGACCCATTTCTAGGTTAATCACAGTTTAAGAGACTCTTCAACGAGTTTAATGTTTATTAACTAATGTATACACGGTAAAGAATCATATCAAATCCTATACTAGTTCAAGGAACCTCCCTAATTGTGAACGTGTTTATTAAAACGTTCAAAACATGTGCGAGTTTTTCAATATAATCATATCTAATGTTACGAGGGCGCTCCCAAAACTAGCCGGTCTAACAAAGAAGACACAAAAAAGTTGAGACAAATTTTCTTTATTTTTCAACATAAACTCCTTTTAGCTCGATACACCTTTTTTCCAGCGATATTCAATTGCTTCTATATCCTGTTGATAGTAAGACCTGCAAAACTTCTTAAAATAGCTATCAACCGCAGACTCTGCCTTTTCATTGTTAACAAATCAAGGCATTTTTTCAAGTTTGGGTATAGAAAATAGTCAAAGTCAAAGTTAGCGAATAATCTGCGTGATGAAGCAATTCGAATTTTAATTCATTAATTTTGGCCATCGCAATACTAGATGTGCGAGCTGGAGCATTGGCTTGATGGAACAAAACTTTCTTTTTCGCCAAATTCCGCGGATTTTCTATAATTTTATCACTTAAACGCTGCAATAAATTAGCGAATATTTTCGCCGTTGATGGTTTTTTCTCTCTGAAGATAATCAATAAAAATAATCCCATGCGCATCCCAAAAACAGATGCCATGACCTTGCCGACAGATGGAACCATCTTTGCATTCTTTGGGCACGATTCTCTCATTCCAGTCCATTGCTTGGACTATTCCCTTGTCTCAGGTGTGAAGTGGTGGACCCACGTTTCATCCATGGTTATAAATCGATGCAAAAATTCGGCTTTATTGCGATGAAACATCGCCAAACACTCTAAAAGCAAGTGCGGCACCCATCTTGCGCACAGCTTTCTCATCTTCAAATCTTTGGTCAATATATGATATATAGCGCTTTTTGAAATGTCTATCATTTCAGCTAGCTCACGCACCTTCAGCCGACGATCATCCAATATCATTTTGTGGATTTTCTTAACCGTATTTGACATGGACATCTCAATTGAGCCACCACTGCGGCCACCACTCGCACGGCCCCATTTCAACTCTGCTAATCAATATTTTTACAGTCGTCAACGAAAGAGCTGACTCCCCCACAGCAGAATCTTGCTCGGCTTTAATATTGATTGGACTGAGACCTTTCAAACGGAAATATTAAATTCTATAATGGTGATAAATCCTTTCCATGTTTACACATTCACTAAGAACGTTTACTTTTAATGGCTCACGTAGAAATACTGAGCAACGTGGCGCCTTGAAGCTTAAAACATCTATCATCTATCTAGTCAGATCGGCTAGGTCGGAAGGTGTTTCCAGTGAGACGACTTGTCTGGCACTAAGTTGGCGCATCGATTGCAGGTCTCACAAGTGGGCAAAATCAATCGATTGAGAAAAATCGTCTCCATATATGGAGCTCATATAAATTTTGCCATGTCCTACGGTTAAGTCAAATTTTCCCACATTTAAGCTAATTTTATGCATTTTTCATAAAAACTTATTAAATTGAAATAATGTTTTTATACTAGATTTAAGGAAATGTTCAAACTCAAATTGAGGACACTGTTTGTGTACAAAAACTGAAACCCTTATTAGAAAAATTTTAATTTTTTATATCCTTTTTTTAAACATTTCTATCATTTATTCAATATGCGGGAGTGATGCGTGTGGGAAGATTGCTCCCGTTAGATAGAACTTACTTATACAAGGACTAAAATAACCGCTGCAAAAATGGGTCCTTTTCGATACGTTTTTAAAGTTTTTATGCGGCGTAACTGAATAGGTAGGAAAGAACTGTGCTATTCACCACAAATTTTTATGGCATCGCAGCAATTGTGGTCGTTAAAAATGCTAATACAATCATTTTACGGATCTTGGCAACAGCGCCACCTATCAGGCCCAATTATAGCTAAGTCATCCAGGTTCCTATCAGTCAAGCCGTTTAGAAGGACAGGAGCTACAAACATACGCACAAACCATGATTTTATGTAAAAAATATATTTCGCCTGATATTTCTTTGGAAAAAGGAGTTAAGTGGTTTTATTATGCGTGAGAAGAGGATGTTTTAGTCATGGCCATAGGATACTTCGGCGCAAAAACAACAAAATGGACAAATAGTTTTGGAAACAGTGTTTTATGACCGGTTGAATGGCTTTGGTCGCATTTTTTTTTCTTTTTTTGACTAAAATAAAAATTTTACAAATATCAAAAAAATTTTCCTGCGATCTCAGGGTTTCTTCTTGCCACTGCAGTTATTTGGCTTGGACGACCCACTTGTGTCAGGTATATACCAAAACATGGGGCAATGTTGCCCATTCCTTACGGGGTTTGTTTCTGGTACGACAAAATTATAGTTACTAAACTTAATCAAATTTCAATAAAAAAAACTGTGAGATCGGGAAGCGATAAAAACAAGGCGGTCCACTTGTATGGAGGTTACAGGAAAACCTTCGATAAGGATGCCACACGTTTACAACAAAATTAGTGAAATTGCAATCAAGATTGTGGCTTCAAGAAACGATTACACTTAGACGATCTATTTGGTATGGTTATTATATGAAAATATGTATCACAGTAGCCCGTTTCTAACAAGGCTATCTTTGGGACCATTCATAGGTACGTGTCAATTTCTGTTGAAATAGAACATCGATGACTCAAATCACATCAGTATTAAATCGATCTGTATAAATCTGTACAAACAAATCATAAACGTGTATTTTAGGCGAACAGTCACATCGTAAACATTTCATTAATTACATTTGGTAAAAGATTGCATTGAACGCATTTTTTCCGTAACAAAATGTTTGTCAGCGAAACTATTCTTACAGAAAAATGTAAATTGATTAAGTAATTTTCTTAAAGAAACCCTCATTGATAAAAAAAAAATGGTTGAAGATATTAGAATACTGTATACAAAATGAAAATTTTTTGGTGTGGGGAGGGCATTCTCACTTCTAGTTTATATTCATAGAGGTCCACTATAATTCAAAAAGAGGAACGTGTTATGAAAATGTACGACAGAAGTTAAACTTAACGGGTATAGTAAAGAGGATAATTCAAGAAGAAAATATTCAAATAATTGTTACTAACATTTTTTGCTAAAATACATGGAATTTACTCATTAGCGGAATTACGCTCATTCCAAAGAACGAACGTTAAGCCACCTAGAGAGGAGTGAGTGCAGACAGGACAATAATGTGAATGATTGTTGGTGGTCCATTATCTTTATAATTTACATTGTTTGACTGCTTGCCTCGGGTGGCTAAAAGTGGATTCGGAATGGAATCTGTCCTTTTCTCAATCTTAATAAACGAGTATATTTCCGGAATCAAGATATAAACGACTAATATGTACAGATGAATATCAATGATAAAGTAATAATAATAGTTCGTTAAGGTTACAGGAAATATATCTTTAAAACTATTGGAGATTGTTTTGTTTGATTCGAAAAATTTATTGCGAGTTTATTTATGTCGTCGAAGGTTTTCTCCACGGCTATGCCCCAATGCATAACTTTGCAAATTAGCAACTTTCGTTTAGTCGAAAGCAGTTGAGTATAATGAAATTATGTAAAATGACATTAAAGATATTTTCACATATACAAGAATATTTTGAAGAAACCTTTGAATAGTCTGTATACAAAAAAAAAAATGGAAACAAATTCTCTATGGAACTTTTGTTGAATGATCAAGACAAAGGATTCAAAAATTATACACAAGTCTATTTCTTTATCGTCATGAGCATTTTAAGCACCACCTCCCTAATAAAATTTCTGATTTCTATAAGAAACTAGCCGACCCGGCAAACGTTGCTTTGCTTTCAAATTTTATTTTTATTGGAAATGTTTCATTAGCAGGAGCAGAAATAATTGCTTTTTAATTTGTGGTTTGTATAAGAGGTACCACTCCCCATTGTCTAATCCCGCCCATATTTGCAGCAGCACTTAAGATATGTACACCAAACCGATGTATCAAATTTTGTTCAAATACCATAAACAGGAGCAGAAATATTGGATATTTAATTTATGGTTTGTATGGG
>JAHXMU010000719.1:26446-106647 GCA_019455685.1 Philornis downsi | reverse complement strand
GACCGAATTGTAAATCTAAACCATCCCGGGCACCACCCAGACGCATATACAAAAATTTATGCAAAGCGGTCCAGCCGTTTAGGAAGAGTTCACTGACAACGCCCGTACAGTAGAATAATATATATAAAGATTTCTCTATTTTGGTATATTATTAATTACCGGTAACTTCCCGGCGGGAAATCAGTAAAGTTTTTAAATTTCCCACGATCCCGGGAATTCTTTGAAAAAATACAACTTCGCTTGCCTAGTTAGTTAGAGTCCCAAATTTGAACTAAAAGCACACGCTTCATTGTCAAAATGAATGATAATGCAGGGATTTAAGAGCGGAATGGCAGCATTCGAGAATATTTTCGCACCTAGAAAGGCATAACCTCTTTTGGCTATATTGTCATTACATTTTGGCTGAAAACGTATCGACTTCGTTTATAATATCTGTTTTATATAATAAACATAGAGGTTGAATTATCTACTAGAAAAATCATCTCTCTATCTCTCTGGGCTCCACAAGATAAAACGTTCGACTAGTAAGCTCAAGTTGAATTTTCTTATTTGATAGAGTTTGATAGCATTTTGGTTTAAGTCTATGCTATTTTTCGTTTATCAGCCATATGAAATCAATTGCGTGCTTTCAGGCGTAATAAAAAATTTTTTCCTTCAAACATTGAAGACATTTAATTTGCTTGAGCCTACGGAGAGTATATGAGGTGAACTAATTCATTTCTATAGGTAATTTAATCTATATAATTACATTTAATGATTAATTTTTTTGCAGATCTTTGCTAAGTAGAACTCAGTTGTGTTGAATTTCTTTCATCTTTCGTCCGTCTATTTGTGAGTGCTGTAATTTCTTCGTCAGAGTTTTAATCAATTTACGTTTTCGCTACATATACAACACAATTGTAACTGACACGTAGATGTCGCTTGGGTGAACGGTATATAATTATTCTCGCTTTCCAACACTTTGTCAAACTACAATGTTCAATTCATTTGTTTGCCGCTAAAGAACCATTCGTATAAAATTACTATTGACATGTAGATGGTGTCGTCGGTGGAGGACTTAACTTCAGGGACATTCCAATTTCGCGGGAAATCGGGAGAAATATTTGGATTTCCGCCAGTTTCAAGTCATGTAATACATTTATTTACATTATATTGTTATTCATATATAAATTTTAAATATATTTATTTTCCGTTTTGAAGTTCTTAAGACCTTAAAACAAGAACATAACGCTGGTCACTCACTTTTGTACTATTTATCCTCAAATGGGACTGTACGACGACCTATGACTTGAGGACACCACGTGACTTTTCTAAATAGATGGAACAAAAGCAAATTTATGAAATATCCTATTATATGCTTTCTCCAACCCGGCTGACAACTTTAATAAAGTGCCCAGCAGTATTGATTTCGATTTTGTGACCTTTGAAAATATTAGCGAAACTTTTTGTAGAATAGTTTTAATCGATTGTAACCCGCATAAGAACTAAATGTCTCCATAAGCTGGATCTGTGAAAACGCAGAAAATGCAATTTTGAAATATACCGGGGACATGAGAATTAGAGATCAGTTGTAAAAAATCAAATGCCAAACAGACTATTGAAAAAGCTACCGAAAGGTTACACAATATGAGTGTAGCAGATATGAATAGCTTCGACATTATAAGCATTAAATCTTATATGCAAAAGAAAATGCTGATATATTTATATATATTTTTTTTTAATTTTCAGCAGTCAATTCATACTTTTGGTTTCTCAAAATTTCTGGGAATCGTCAGAAAAAGAAACTGAATAAATTTCCCACGTATTCCTAACGGAAAAAATTAAAATTGTGCTAAATTTTGCAAACAGATAGTTTTGCGAAACAAAGCTAATTTCTTTCTAAACTAAACTCTAAGTTCGCCTGTATGTCAAGCAGAGCTTAATGCTATCTACAATGCTTCTAAAAACTATTAAAACTTTATTCCACATATAATTTTAACACATACCTTGCCAGCATCGGCCCGTGACATTGTCAAGGATTTTGTGCCGATTACAAAACCCCCGTGTACTTCGCCGTTCTGATTTTTCACAATGCTATCTATAACTCTGTGATGGATTGTACATACTGTAGTGTACTCCTATATCAACTCCAAATCAGTAACTCTATTATTTTTTTCAACATCTTCATAACTAAATACGCTTTGAAAACGGTATAATTTCATGTTAGAAAGAAAATATGGATAAATCACAAAATATGACTTCTTTTAAGGACCAGTAGCTGTTGATATCTTAAATCTTCCTAGATTTTAAACTATCTGAAACTTCATAGCGAATTAGAATGACTGAACTTTATTTGAAATTGGCGAAACTTCGCTCACTCTAAAATAAAATTAATATGAAACAAAGATAGAAAGAAATAACAGATCAATTCGATATTTTACATACATCTTTAGTAAAATAGCATTTATTAAAAACATGTTACAAACACTCCTTTGAAAATGCTTATGTATAACATCTAATATAACTTAGTGTATTACGTTAACCAACTATATATGTTAAATAGATTATTTGATATGCAGTTTTTAGAAAATCATAAGAGTTATCAATATACATTGACATTTGACATCTAATTTCATTTTTTATATCAAAAAATAAATATACAATAACAACTTAAAATTGGTGTATCGTTTTTCCTACTAAACTAAGCTTGATGTTCGCCTACATATGATAAAATACTGCCCAAACAGTTGTATGGTTCCAGGAAATGTCAAATATCTCGATCAGTCTAGTAGGCAATTTTTAATGAATTGCCAATCAAACATTTTATACGAAGCTTTACTAATTATATTATGTAAGGTAATATGCAGTATATTCCGAATAGGACCTATTTGTTGACCAGCGCAATATTAATGCTTCTAAATTGCGACTCCAAATAAACGGTACAAACCGAAATTCTCACTTTAGTTTGTGGTAAATTTCAAAAAAGGCTCCTCACTTATCACAAAGTCCGCAACAAGAAAATGGTGTGTTTATTTTCATATCTTCACATATTGTCGCTTATGTAATTATTTCATTTCGTCCTCATCAGTGTGTCCTTTTGTTCTTATATGATATCCGCACCACATTTGGTAATAATAAAACAAACAAACAGTACATCAAGATTGCCATCACAACACTTAACTGAGAAAGTCCGTTTAAACCAACGGTTTCATCAGATGGCATTTTATATTTCACTCCTTTTGTAAAATCCAGGGGCAGTTCTTTATTGATCCAAATCGCAAAATCAGCCCTACCCAGGTCAGTATCAACGCTATTACATTAACTGGCATTACAACGTACACACAGAGAATCCTGCGCAGTATATTCAGCCAGATGTGGTGCACAGCTCCGTAGGACATATCTCATGTCTATTCACTGCGTCACGGTGGGACATCAGTCCACAACACCTGCAGGAGCAGCATGTTCTAGCGAGGATGCGGTTACAGCTATCCAAGTCGGGACACTAGTAGCAAGCCTCTTCATTCCTTTGAGTACACAAGAATGTTTCATCAGCGCACAGCCTCTTTTTACATGATCCCCTTTTCGGAAGAAAAGCACGATTGAGAACCGCCAGCGCACTTCGAAGTCCTTAGTTTACTTCCTTGTATACAATTTCTGTCATCCTTGGAGGAGCAAATGTTACAAGACATCGCGATACATCCATTATTGTAATTTTCACCATAGCATTTGGGTACATTGCCATTGGAATAGAACGGTTTATTGGGGGAGCAACATCGAGTTACACTGTTAGTTTGATCATTGAAGTAGGTAAAGCATTTACTCTCTTGGCCGTAGATTTTTATTTTCACAAAATTTCTCTGGACTAGCAGCACACTTGTTGGCTACTAGACCCTGGCCGCTCCGACATGCAGAATTGAGATTTGCAAAGCTATGTGTGCACTGAAGACAGCTACTTTCCAACATTTCAGGCCCCTTGTTGTAGCCACTGCGGTTACATTCCACACACTTATTCGGGTAGTTATTTACATCGGTGAAGGAAGAATATTCACAGCTCCGTTGGACATTGGTGACATGTAGGACTTTCATGAAACAACGATCATTTTCGTAATAGAAAGGATACGATAATAGCGAATGCCGTTTACTGCCAACTTTAACACAATCGGCCCCGCTGCATTGATAGTAACATAATCAATCTTTCGGAAATACGTTACGATTGCAAAGATTTCTCGTGCAGTGCCCGCATGGCTCTGGACAGTGACGATTTGTAAAAAAGGCGTGTCAAACTAAACATTTAATGTCATTTACTCGTTAAAAATATGTAAATGATGTGGTGAGTTTCTTCCGAGAAATATCGTCCGTGCGGTGATCACGTCGGAGTTTTCTTTTCATAGATTTTTGCGATGTTGGTTCCATAATGAGCCAGGGTAGATTATTTACGGTGTCCAGTCCATTGCTAAACAATAAATTGCAATGTTTTTTTTTGTTTTTTTCAGAGGAGAATAAATTGATTGCTTCTTGAAATTGGATATCTCGATTTATAACCCCAACACTTTGCTGGTAAATTTCGACGACTTCTGTCCTTTTACAGAATACTACACCAAAAGAAAATTAAAATCAAGGGAAAAGGTCTACTTATGTAAAAAAAAAAACAACAATTCCAGAAACCCACATCTTCAAATGTGGTGCGGGTTTTTTGACTCTAATATTCGAAATTTCACTTTAGGAACATCGGATATAGCTTTATTTTCTTATTTTGTAAAACTTTATTTATTGATGACAGTGGACCCAAACTTTATTCCATACGTTAGTTAACCTTAGTTCCAGAGTATTGTGCAATATCTGTTCATGTTGCCTATTTTGAATATATTGATATTTTTTATTAAATTTTTGAGCATGATTTACAAAATGAATGTAACTAACAAAAAGAAATAAATAAATAAAAAAATATATTTTTTTAATTGTTTTACCAGATCGGACGAACATAATTGTACTGTTGAAAGCTCATTACATGATATGCCAAAATTGTCGGCAACTATTAATTTTTGCAAAATACCCTTAAATGTTTTCTCAGGCATCGCCCCTGATGTTTCCCAATTTATATCGCAACAGTACGGGCACACATCTCAAAATAACTTTTTGCTATTCCAAGTAAACAAAACAAAATTTTTTTTATTTTTGACCCTCCATAACAAACAGATCCAAACACAAAGCTTTCTTTTAGTTTTAGGGATTTCCAGCCTTAACATCAATCATTTGATGTCTGTAACGCAATTTTGCATATAATGCACATAAGAATGTCTCAACTTTTGAATACAGATCCCAATAGATTTTATTCGTTCAGGTATTACTATATCTTATTTGCATAATAAAACACACATAAATAACGAACTAATTGATATCCCTGCATTGCTCCACCATCATACGTACCAACAGTTTGCACGAATTCATCCGTATCAGCCACACAATCTTCCATCGCATTCCATTTGAACTGAAACGCCAATGAAGTTATTGAAATCTGCACGAGTTCATCGCCTTTATCTAATCGCACTTACTTATCCTCTCACAGAAATGCTTCTTGCTACAGTTGTTCACGCAGCTCATTTAATACATTCCATTATCGCCACCGTATTACTTAAATTGACAAAATTACTCCTATGAGAAAACTTTTGTCTAGGTGCAGCAAGATTATTACCGTTGTGTCCTGCCTTTGATAAGGCAATTCAGAATTCGAATGCGGTTTGGTAGTCTGATCACTATCAGACTCCTAACACATATCGTCTTTTTAATTATTCCGTCGATCACCGAATTCAATGTCGAATAGTATTTGTTGAATTTGCAAACGTGCCATAGAGTTCTGGCGATTGGTTAGCCGTCTCAGGGTCGGAGCGCAGCTGAGTAAGAATTTTTCGTCTGAATCTAAATCGCTCTGGATAGCTAATGTGGTGTTGTTGTGGTGCGAATCCTTTCTTTTAACATCCGAATGTTCAGTGTGATGACCATTGTGTGACGGATGATGATGATGGCTCTCCATTATCGTGGACTCTTCTTGCAACGGCATGAAGTCAGTGGCCTGCACGGATACTGTATTCTGTTGCACATGTTCGTCGCGATGATGATGATCCTCCATGCTAGACGACATTTTGTTATCCTGTGCTTCTTGCGGCGGTTGACTGTCCACATTAAGTGCTGTCGTTTCACAGTGAACACTTTGTGCATCTTCTGAGTTGTCCCCGAATTCCTCAATCAGATTATCATCCAGTTCGTAGCTAACGACAAATTAAGTGTGAATTAATTCAGTATTTCCCTAACAATACTTAAACTTATAAGGATGAGGTACAAAGAACGAGAGAACGGCATGCCATATATGAAGGGGAGTTACAATCATGTCTGAATAGTTTCAAAATACGACTTTTTTAAACTCAAAATGGGCAATTCTTTAAATACACAAGATTTTAAATAAAGGTTTAAAAGATTTTAAAATGGTTTAAATGAAAATTTCTACCAAGAAGTATAAAAAATTACGAATTTATGAAGGCCAAATTTTGTAAAAAAAATTAATTTTCCTAAAAAACAAAAAAAAAAATTAAAATTAAAAAGTGTTACTTGTTTACTCAAAAAATATAATTCGGTTTCAAGAAAAATTTCCAGTTAATAACAACGTATTTCTGCGTTGCTCTACAGCCTCCAATATCATCATGACCTTAAGGACATGGAGTTTTACAATACAAACGCAAAGGTCTACCTTCCTGCATGTAAACCTGTCTTCCAGAAGACACGACTAAGAGCCCTGATGAAGAGTTTTGGCACATATCAAAATAGTCACGAGGACAGTTATCAATATATCCGGTTTCACAAATTGTAGTTTAATAATATCTGACAGCAATAACAAATAGTTGTTAAGAGTTAATTGAGTTTTGAACCAACACGATAAGAACTGACAAATTACATTGTATCTAAATGGATTAGAACTGATGAAGTAAAATCTAATCTACTCTAATTTGTTATGAAATTTCTGTAGGAAATAATCTGATCTAATATATAATTAGATAATTGTACATCAAATTGTGCACAATTACACAAACAAAATTCTACAACTAATGAAACATGGAATATTTTTTTGTAATAAATGACGAACCTATATTTGGTTTTAAATTAAATTCTCTTCCTGCTTTTATTAGTAGAAAATTTTTCGACAGAAAACAGGATATGAGATTTGAATATATTATAAACAACATATTTTAAACCAAATCATAATTTTTATCTCATAAATTTGAAAATACAGTTTAATAAAATATATTAAATAAATCTAATGTGTATATTCAAAGTACTTTAATGTTTCTGCACAAATTATTACTATTATTGGATCTAACAATATCCAAAATATAAATATCAGAGTTGACATGATAAATGTTCTGCGTAATCGAACTATTGCAACGAATGCGGGATATAATTATGTAGTGCATGTAATATGTAGTGAAATTTATTAGTCAGATCGAATTTAATATGCATCCTTTAACATAAAATGAAACAAGACTTTTTTTAACAATATTAGGCATTTTAGAAAATTTGGACAAAAAATTTGTCAAAGAAGTATGAAAATTTATTGAATTTATTTTAAAAACCATTTGCTTTTTTTTTTTTTGTTAAGCTAAGAAGTGAAATTTCTTTCAACAATGATGAAAAAAGTTAATTTTCTAAATAAAATATGAACTAAAATAAATACAGTGAATTACAAAAAGATAAAAATGTAATATAATATAAATAAATATAATACAATATAATACTTAAAAGAAAAAAAAAAACAATATTTCTTCATCAAAAAAAAAAAAAAAAAAAAAAGTTTAATAAAAAATAGAGAATATTTTCAAAGCTAAACCCACACATATTTAATGCAGGTTTCCCCGGCAAGAAAATTAAGTTTTCGGTTTTTAATAGCTTAAAGGATCAAGAACCAGCTTATCGGGAAACTTATTTCTTATGCAGGTTCTAAAAGATCAGTTGTCCTAATGCAGGTTTCTCTAAATCTTTCAAATGTAATACCCTGAACTACTTTATTACAGTTTCCAACTGGCTAAAACTGGTTCACATAGGAAAGCAATACTAGAATATTTGTGTTATGAGAATGTAACTTTAAAAAGTGGAATAGAATGTCATAGATTGTGGAGTAATATTTGAAGAAAGCGAGCAAATGTAGTAAACAAATGTCACCACAAAAACTTTGAATCCTCGTAAATTATATTTATCTGAACAATATTAACAATATTGGTACATTCGTCCCGAAGATATGTTGATGGTTTTATCCACGCAGCATGTTTAGTTTGTGAGAGGCATAAATACGACGAGTGTTTTGCGTGTTCGGCGATTTTCTGCTATCGAAAAAATAGATCAAAGAAGTTGCATCAAATTTTGTGTAAAAAATTGAATTAAGTGCTCAAAAACACTTGGAATGTTAACAGTGGCATACGGTTAGAGTATTCTGAGTCACAAAAATGTTTACAAGTGGTACAAGCTTTTTACAGAAGGTCGAGATGTGAATGACGACGCTAGCTGGGGCGTCCAGCCCAACACATCAATAACCGATGAAAATGTTGAGAAAGTGAAGAAAATTGTTATGGAGAGTCGTCGAATCACAATTACGCAAGTTGCTGAGGATGTCAGCATATCGGTTGGCTCATGCCAAGCAATCTTTTCGGAAATTTTGAGTATGAAGCGTGTGGCAGCGAAATTCGTTCCAAAATTGCTGAATTTTGACCAAAAACAACGTCGCAAGAGCATCGCTCAGGAATTGTTGAATGACGTCAACGATGATCCAGAAAGGGGCATAACTGATGACGAGGCATGGGTTGGTTATGACATCGAAAGCAAAGCTCAATCGTCCCAATGCAAGAGTCTAGGAGAGCCAAGACCACAAAAAGCACGCCAAGTTCGATCAAATGTCAAGGCTTTGCTCATTGTTTTCTTCGATTACCATGGCGTAGTGCATCAGTTCTAACCACAAGGTCGTACAGTAAATAAGAGTATTACCTTGAAGTTAAGCGCCATTTTGGTGAAGCAAAACGAAAAAACCGCTCGGAATTTTGGAAAAAAATTCATGGCTTTTGCATCATGATAATGCACTTTTTGTTAGAGATTCTATGGCCAATAACAACACCGTTATCATGCCTCAGCCACCGTATTCACCAGATTTGGCCCTCTGCCACTTTTCCTGTTCCCAAGATTGAAGAGACTCATGAAAGGACGGCATTTGGCTACGATTGAGGAGATGAAAACCAAATCGCTGAGAGAGCTCAAGGACATACCAAAAAGTGCATATCAGAACTGCTTTAAGGGTTGGAAAAAACGCTGGCACAAGTGTATTATGTCTGCGGTAACTACTTTGAAGGAGATTAAATTGAAATTGATGAATATTTTTTTGAGCAAATTTAAAATTCACCTTATTTTTTGAACACACCTCGTACATCACTTTACAAAATGTTACAAGTTCTTCAAATGTATCAGAAATTTCTAAATTATTTTTTTATTATTATTTTGAGTATTTTTGTGCCACATTTCAGTAAATTCGTGCATATTTCAATATTCTACTTTCAAGTTTGATATACTTGCAATTATTTCCATTTTAAACTACAGAGTGTCCGTCGGGAAGGTATACTCCTTTGTTTTGCCGCCATTTTGGTAAACATTAGTCTTGACAGTTCATATTTGGCAGTCATGAAGTAGAGACATGGTAAATTTATTATGGAAAAATATTGGATAAACCAACGTGTTTTAATCGTTAAAACATTTGATCAAAACCAATCATCGATTACTGTGACGATGAGAAAGTTACGTGAAATTTTTGGGAGAAACAACGTGCCAACAAGACGCACTATTTATCGTGTAGTGAATGATTTCCAAGAAAGAGGGTCTGTAGCTGATAGGACCAAGTATGGACCACAACGTACTGCAAGATCGGCTGAAAACATTACTGCTGCTCAAGAAAGTGTTTAAAACAATCCATCAACCTCAATTCCACGCCGTACTCAGGAGCTTGGTCTTCAAAGAACAACTTTGGCCACAATTTGCACAAGGATTTGCATTTGTTTCCATTTAAGATTCAGTAGACACAACAGCTTCTTCCACAAAACCATTTACGCCGCCGTACTTATGCCGATAGGATGTTATAGCTCGCCCATGACAACCCCGATTTTTATGAAAAAATCATAATGAGTGACGAGGCACATTTTCATCTGAATGGATATGTGAATAAACAGAATAATCGGTTCTAGGCAATGGAAAACGCTCAAATTATTCATCAGTCAACTTTGCATCCATTCAAAGTGACAGTCTGGTGTTCAATTTGGTCAGGAGGAATCATTGGACCTTACTTATTTGAAACTGAAGACGACGTAACGGTAACTGCCAATGGGAAGCGATATCGTGATATCATAGAAAACTTTTTAACGCCACAACTACATGTTTTGGGCTTAATTAACATGTGGTATCAACATGACGGCGCCACATCACATACAGCCAGGATTATAATGGAATTACCTCGATATCTCTCTTTCCACAAGTTATTTCAAGAAATGGTGATGTTGATTGTCCTCCACGGTCGCCTGATTTGACTCTGGACTTCTTTTTGTGGAGATATCTGAAAAGCAAGGTTTATGCAAACCAACCAGGAACGCTTGAGCAACTCAAACAAAATATTCGTGATGAAATTAATGTACTACCGCGTGAAATGTGTGAGAATGTAATGAAAAATGTACTCAAAAAGGCTTGCATTTGTGAGGCTAACAGAAGATATCTGATATTGTATTTCATACATAATTGCCGACATTAAATATAACATTTATCAATATAAGGTCCATTTTCTTCCATTTAATCAAAAATTATAAACAAACTAGTTCCCGACGGACACCCTGTAGTTTTTTAGGTACAGAAGTGTTTGTTTATAAATAAAGTAAGTCGATTTCGAATCAGCACGTAGTGAACATTTGGCGAAATGAGGTAAATGAATCACAACATTTCTTAATTTTTCGTTTCGTTCATCAACATTTTGTTTTACTTTTTTTCATTTGATATTTAATGTTGTGCTAAGGACATTTTTTATATTTTATTTGTGATGTTAAATATTAAATAATTATTCTTTTTGTCTTTCCTGCATCAAGATATATGAATAAAATGGTATAACATGAAATTAAATAAAACATTCCCAAAGCTAGCATTTTTTCCATTTTACATAACTTTAGTAGTATTTATGTCATTAAAAGTGACAAACAAGTTACATTGCAAATCTAAAAAATTGAAAGCCATTGGCTATTTGATGGAAAATAAAAAGGCGAAGAAATTCCACTCTCTACTCCAAATGCAATTGTAAAAAGTTTGTTTTTAAAAATTGTGAGATTATTGACAAAATTCCAGAAACAGAGGCTGTCATTTCAAGTACAAAATGCTAAATTAAGTCCAATTATGACATTTCATTAGAATGAAAGAAAGAGTTTAAAAAATTTAAAACTGAAAAATAATAAATTTATTCGAAAAGGCTATTCAAAAATCTGATATTACAAAAAAAATTTATAGCAAATATAACGTTTACAATTTAGAGTTGTCTAAAAATAAAGAAAGGAAGAAAATGCCAACAAGTAGCAAAAGTAAAGTAGTTTCGAGAAAGGGAAGCAGCAGGATGTTTTTAATGGAAAATCGAGAAAAGATCAGAGGAATTTGAAAAGATCGCATCTAACGATTCTTTCTTTAGAAAGTAGCAGATATTTGTTAGATTTCTTATCGTCATGAAAGGGTCTTCAATTTGAGTATGTACACTTGGGCACCCTAAAAACTCAATAACTCAATTTTCTTCTTGAAGTTTTCCAAATGGTCGGAAATATCGACATGACTATAGTAAGCCTTCAAATGATGCAAAGGAATTTTGCTTTGTTTCAGACGGCCAGCATTCCTTCCAGAATACCAATACAAATTCCTTCCTTCCCGTAACCTCTTTACATACCTGGCGCTGTCCAAATAGGGAATCAAGAAGCTCATCTGATCATAGAAAACCCATTTGCTATGCTTTCTGCGTGCATGCTCGTCATCCGTCCTTTGGACCAGCTTGTAATGTTTGGCGAACGCATCTCTTAAAGATCGCCACCGCCGCCGGCACTCCTCAACGGTAGCATCCATATTCTTGCTAATCTCCTGCCAATATTGCTTGCGCAGCGACATTTTGCGAAAGGATTTTAGCGAGCGATCGTACAGCAGCGGCCTCAAGTGAACTTGGCGAATGAGTTCCTCCTCATTTAAAACCACCAACTTGCCGGTCAAGCGTCTTTTGCGTACGCTCATGACTAAACGAGAGACAAAATATTGTACGCGTAAACCCACTAATTTGTTAACGAAACAGTAACGCCGGTTGCACCGATACGCAAAATAATATATTGTTTACTCAATGCACAGTTGTTTGTTTTATTCACCGGCGTTGCCAGACGTTTCAGTTTAATGTAAAGAGGCTAAGAGTCGATAACAATGTTGTGTTATAAAGAGGATAGTCATCTTCGATCAGACATCATACCGAATTTAAACTTGAAATCATTTTTTACGTTAGTTCGTGGTTATTGCTTAAACACCCAAGTTTTAAAATTTAACCTTAAATGGTCACATGATATTGAGAGAAAACTGATTGAGGAACAACAATCCCGTATTGAATCTGTTTACAAAATTATCTAATGTTTAGTACGACCCACAAATAGGGTGGACGACACACTCACAGATCAGTCTAACAGATATATAAAAAATTTCTTTAAATGTTCGTGCCACACATTTACCAATTTTTACAATAAGTTTGAACACTTTTAATATCATTAGATTTAGGTGATGATGCGCGCTTCCGTGCTAAACATTTGCCAATTTTTTAAATTATCTGATAATAAAACACAAAATATTTACATCAATTACATAGATGAAAGTTAATGTTTAATAAAGACTTAAAACTAAGTGTTTATAAAAATAAAACAAAAGTTATGGGTCTAGAAAATATATCCTTTATAACTGTATTGAAATAATATAACGGAAAAACTGGCGTTATTAACAACTAAACTAAAGCTTGTCACGCACTTATAATGCCTATTTTTATTTATTGTTTAGAAGAACATTTTCTACCTGTGATTATTTTGTGAAAAAATTCGACTCATTTTCAACAAGGTTATGCGATAAATATATAACACTAACATCAATAAATACATGTCTCATTCCGTTGCTTCTTTTTCGGAATTAAAGTTTCCTCAACAATATAATACCATTGTTTTATTTGTTGGAGTAAGCAAGCAAGCTCAAATAATTTTAAAACTTTATTTTGTAACCGAATAGGTCTCAGTTATTGTAGGAATTTGAATTTCTTTGAACATCATGGCAATTTGAATCATTTCATTAACTAATTTCACAGGCATTTCATTAGTTTTATCGCACACGTCATTTCACAGCATTTGGCAACCACGTTTGACATTTCGGTGGGAACAGATGCAATGGCAATGGCATGTGTGTTTGTGATAGTGGGAAGGGAAGTTTTACTGGGTGCAAACATATGATTGAAATTTAGTCGATTGCCTTGATTGCATTAGTAGTTTGTGTTTTCCGATATTTTTTGCGGCTCTGAGCGGAAGGACGTTCATTAATAGAGCAATAACGATATAGTGCAGATGCATTACCAGCGGGGCAATCTACGGCTTTGTCTGGCATTTCCCCTTTGCGATTGCAGGCATTAAGAAGCGACAATTCAAAGTGAAATCAGCGAATCGGGTTAGGAGAATAACATCAAACCACACCGCACCGCGTCAGTATGATTAACCTTCAAATATAGCCACGATTTGCAATTCTAATGGGTGTCTGAACAAAGCATACCACCCGTCCAAGAGAAGAACAAGAAAAATAAGAAGTATATCCATCCCCAAAGAATACCATTCGGATATTACACAAACGCAACTATACATCCATCCATCACCCCTTTTTTCATCATTCGAACAAAGAGGGAGCGTCTTGTTTTATTGGAAAATTGTCTCTGTTTTACTCGCACAATTGTTTTAAATTTAATTGTGCTGTTCTTTGTTTTTGTGACCGAGCAAACCATTAAACGTCGTCTACTGTACTACGTGCTGCTGTCTCGGCTGTCTTAAAGTTGAAGTATTCGATTACGTCGCCTCATAGTTGATTGCGACGTAGGCACTCTTGAGATCAACTTTGTAATCTCTTCCATATATCTGAGATTTGGCTAATTCGTACGTGGAAGAGGTAAGTATTAAGCGAGCGGTGAGGCAGACGACGTGATACGTATCTGCCTTTCGCTTTCGTTGTCACACAATTCTTCTGATAATAACCCTACTCTTTTTCAACGCAACCCCTTGTCACTTTCATTTCGCTCACTCTCGCAGGTGAATTTTGCTTTTGTTTCCAACTGTACTTTTTTGTAGACAAGATCCAGAAGTAAGGAACGAACAAAATGCAGAACTGGAGCTTTGCTGACGAAGAATCGGAGGCGTGTGATGCCATGTTGGCCCCACCACCCTGTGTGCGCCCCAGTACTTCCAATGCTTACCCGGAGCGTTTGTGGCAGTTCAAGGTGCTAATGAACGATGACCTGCTGGTGAACGAACAGTTAGCGGTGGTGGGCAACTGTGATTCCTTGGGGAATTGGCAGTTGAGCGATTGTGTCGTCATGAGCAAGGACGAGGGTATGTAAGGAAAAGTCCACGGCTAGGCTAGTTAGCCGCTGTGGGCTCTAATGCAACCTCCGCACACAAAAACCTTTTCGTAAACTCTTCTCCAGATTCAAATTCGTGGAGTGCGGAAGTTCCTATACCCAGAGATCGCACCACGGATTATCGCTACTTGGTGTGCGCCATAGATCCGGCCTCCGAGAAACCTTTGGTACGCCGATGGGAAACCCATTTAGAGGCCAGGCGGGTGGAAGTGCTAAGCGAGCAAGCACCTATTGCCAAATGCCCCGATATCTTTGGCATCGTGAATAAAGAGGAGAGGGTGGATCGGGGTTGGTTGTCCTCGGAGACGATACTGCAGTTGAAGTTCTTTAATGCGCCTTTCTCTTGGAAGCAACGGATGAAGAGGCGTCTCATGTATGTGAAGATAACACCTATGAATTTGCGAATACCCAGTGGTGGTGACAACCTGCTGGCGGGTTCAAATTCCACCATTTCGCCGTTGGAGGACTCTTTGTCGAATGACACCCATGATACTCGTGAGAATGGTGGTGACTGTGGCACAGCTTTTGCCTTTTCAGAAGTCACCACTTTGTCGGCCGATGACAGCGTAATCCGCATGCAGCCCCAGTTCGGTACCCCCTGTGGTCAGGAGGATCTTGTTATATTCCACCTAACTATTGGTGACTTTGAGAACACCGCCTATTTGATAGACTTGTATACATACAGCTCCCGAGCTGATCCAGAAGCGCCTCCGCATCATCTGGGCTATCATTACGTCTTGCCGAATCTATTCAAGACCTCAGAAGGTCGTCTGGAAGTGCCCATAACATGTGCCTCTCAACATCGTCCTTTGGGTATGATGCGTTTTGGTTATCTGATTATCAAGCCCATGCCTTCACTCCACTTGGACATGTCTATTTCCTATTCCCGTTATTGGAACCACAAATGGAAGGGTTTGGATGTCGGTCATCGTGGGTCCGGCACCTCGTTCAAAGCAAACGATATCTCGATCCGAGAGAACACCATAACCTCCCTAAAAAATGCTGCCGATCATGGAGCTGACATGGTTGAATTTGATGTTCAGTTGAGCAAAGATTTAGTGCCTGTAGTATATCACGACTTTATGATCTACGTCTCCCTCAGGACAAAGAATAGTTTGCAAGAAAACGATTTCCTTGCGTTGCCCATGCGTGAATTGACTGTAGAACAGCTGAGAAATCTTAAGGTCTACCACACAGCCGAAGGGCAGTCGCGTTCATCGCGCTCCTTTCATAACGAAGATTTGCAGGAACATCAACCATTCCCTCAGTTGGCTGAAGTCTTTGACGCCATTGATCCCCATGTGGGCTTCAACATTGAAGTGAAATGGTCCCAACGACTACATGACGGCACGATGGAAGAAGAATTTGAGCACGTGGTTGATCGTAATTTATATGTTGATTGCATATTGGATGTTGTGTTTCGAAAATCTGGTATGCGTCGCATTGTCTTCTCGTGTTTCGACTCGGACATCTGTACCATGTTACGCTTTAAGCAAAATCGCTACCCTGTTATGTTTTTGACGATTGGGGAAACGGAGAAGTATAAGAAGTACATGGACCCTCGAGGAAATCGCATTGAGACAGCAGTGTTCAATACATTGGCCATGGAACTTTTGGGCATAGTGGCGCATACAGAAGATTTGCTAAGAGATCCAACAAAGGTAGGTGTATAAGCTAATTTATTATTGATTCATAATTTGTAATCTTCAAAATGAATACCTGAATTATAGAACAAATTACATTGGTGGTGGTAATTTAATGATACAATTTTGAATTGGTTTAAAAACAACTTTTTCTAGAGCAGAACGATTTATGATTTTCCAATGATGCTTAATACTGACCATTCAAGTTCGATGCAAGAATAGTTTTACAATAAAATTTGTATGGGGGAAAATTACAATAATTTGAAAATCTTGGTTTGTAAGGCAGAATTTGAGTGAAAGAAAAAAAGCATTCACTCCAATAACTTTTGAACGCCCTAGTTTCAAATAAAATTGCGTTGTCGAATGTACAATTTTTTATACAAAAAAAAAAAAAAAAAAAAAAAAATGGGTTTTAAAAACACAATCTATAAAAAAGTAACTTTTTAAAAAACAACAAATATTGTGTGTTTGCTTGTAGAAAGTAAACTTCCTTTAAAAAGTTTTTGTTATTTTGTTATAGGAAAGTAAACTTTTCTTTACTCTAAGGAAAGTTTACATTTCTGCACGAAATTAATTTTTGTGTTCGAAAGGCATTCTTATCTGTACAAAATGTGCTTTTATGTAAAAAAGAAATATTTGTATATAGGAAAACAGTACTTCTCTATAAGAAATCGGTAGGGAGAAGTACTTTTCTATTATGAAAATGTATTATTCGAGCAAGAAAATTATAATTTTTTTGAAAAGAGATATAAAAATAGTGCAGAAGCTATATCTCCTACGTACATATAATACACTCTCAATTTTTTCATTCGAAAGAATTTTGACCAGCGTTCATTATTTCAAAATAACACTTATTTTGAAAACTAGGTTTTGTGGGGTGGAAGTCGAATTAAAAGATTGGTACAAGCGTGGCAATTAGTGGAAGATTAAATGCCTCTTTGTTTGGAAAACACTAGACCACATTATGTGTGTAGTGTCCGGAAAGTTTGGATTATGGGTATTTCGTTTTTAAGTTCCTATCAACCAAAAAGTACTACAATACCACCAGCAATTTTTGTAGTTGGAGGATTCCTCAGTTTATCAGATGGCAACATATAACGAACGAAAATCAATTATATCGATACCTTAACAGTTGACTTCCATGTTTTCCGACGATTATTTTAATGTTTGATTATTTTATTTTTGATTTGTTTGTCATTTCCATTATTTAGAAACTGATTTATGTATTAGCATATATTTTTGTTGGGTTACATTGCAACAACACATAAGGAATCTTTCATATTTCTGTTACTGTGAAATCGCATCACTGGCTTACAAACATTTTTAGAATATTTACAGCATTATTTAAGGTGACAATTTTCGTGCTTTCAACTTTTTACAGGTAAATCTGGCAAAGAGTCGTGGCTTGGTAATATTCTGTTGGGGTGATGACAACAATTCCAAAGATACCATAAAGTTATTAAAAGAGTTGGGGCTTCATGCAATTATCTACGACAAAATGGACGTCTTAACCAGTAAAGAAATAAAGGTATTTTGCAAACATGCTCATAAATTTATGCAATATAAAACTCCAATTGAGTTTTTGTTACATTCCAGCAAAGTGTATTTCTTCTACAGGCCAAAGAGAGCCAAAAAGAGCTGTTAAAATTGCAAGCTTTAGAAATGGGTAAAATGTGGCATTCCTCATCATCATCGTCAACGACTAATACGGCTTAGAAGAAATTTACTGTTTTTTACATTTATTAATAACATCGACCTTGATTTTTCTTGTCTTAGTAGAATAATCAATTTATCTTAGTGGATTTTTTTTAACAAACACACACCAAACGTATATTAGCTTGAATTTTCTCTTGTTTGGAAACACTTCATATATTTATGTACAATTGTTATCAATAACTTTGATCACATTTCTTAATTTCCTAACAAACAACGCAACAAATGTTCTTTTATAATGGGATACTCCTTTAAAGAATAATATAAACAACAGTCTACAGATTTCTGAAACAAAGCTAAATTTACGTAATTTTATTATACATTCTATGTTAAATTTGAAACAAAATTTGTATTTCTTATAGTGATTTCTTATAAACAATAACATGTTCAGACTTTTCTTATGAACTCACACTCTGGAAATAACAATAATAATTGATAACAGTAATGAAGTATAATACATTTATTATAATATTTCAGATATTGCCAAGATATTTGTGATAATTTGTGTTTGTTTATTAGATATTGATATGGTGGTGCATATGCAGAGGGAAAGGCGATTAAATTGCCTCTAAAGTTGGTGCTATATGTCACGTACATTGGGACATTCTTATTTTGTGTTTACATTACGATTGTGTAAATTAAGCAAATGATATATAATCTTTTAGTGGTAACCATTGTCAGTGCGAAGTTCCTATTCTTATCGCTTGTCTTTGTCGCGCTTAATAATAATATTTAAGGGTTGTGCCTGAGTAATGGAAGGGAGTGAGATACACACTCATCATCGAACATTTTTTAAATACAGAAGAAATGAAATGAAAATGATGAAGAAATTGATTTAAGCGTTAATTTATTTATTTATTTAGCTTTATTATTTAGCTTTATAAGCCCTTTAATACTCTTATAACTCAGTTACCTTTAGTACCCCAATGGAAGTCATGTGGATGAAAACAATGGCCTCTCATAAACTTTTGCCACAAAGTTCACCATCAAAGGACACAAGGAATAATTGAAGAAAATGGTTATCAACATAATATAACAAAGCGGTCTCCGATATCTCGATGAAAGACGCTGAGAATGACAATCCGATGGAAAACCCGCCCACAGTGTCTATTCCTTACGTTATCGCCCTTGGTAGCTCAGTGAAATTAAAATAGATTAGTAATTCGAAAGTGCCAGGTTTAATATATGATCGGTGCTGTGCCGAAATTAGCATCAATTTAAATATCACTTCGTGTTATCCAGTCTAGAATATTTTATTCAGCATAATAGCTATGGAACAAAGGTGACAACAATACTAATGGTATTTATTGTGGTCCTGATACTGATCTATTCCTAACTTCATTTTAAAAATATTTTTTAGTTCTCCAATTTAGAAAACCTCGCTCTGCTAATTCCAACAAATTTAAGTATGCACAGAGGAAAAAACTGCAAAACCATAACGGGACTTGAGCCTTGATATTTACAAAGGAAGGAAGTTCGGCTGATGTAAATGTTCGCAACACAGTAGGATTGGTTGCCAGAATGAATTTTCGATAAAAAAATACCGCTCGTTTTGTCAGAAAACGAACTACTATTCTCCAATAATGCCAAGATTGCTCAACGTTCAGGCTTCGTCTCATCCATTCATAGAAAGATATAAGCTTATTTTCTCACGATCACCGTTGAGCAAATTTTAGTAATTCCTTTGATGGGATTTGAAAAGACTGCCCGACATACAGTTATGTTTATATGTCGGCAGTGGGTTTACTACAGCTTCTATCATTATCATCGTTATGATGTTGAAGAAGTGGGCCGCCACTTTGTTGTGTAATATCCTTGCTATCTCTCGTATATCTATCGTATATCAACTTAGCATGGATATTAAACTCAATCAAAGTTTCACATAGTTTTCCAGTTCCGAGCTATCAAAGGCAACTTTAGGTAATTCAGTTCTTGAATTACAAAAATTCCCTGTTCAAAATTGCCTTTAATCTTTTCTCCTTTTTTTTGCTATAAATTAAGAAGCCAATTATCAGGTTTGCTTCCTTCCAGCCAAATCGCGTTTAGGATCTCATGCACGGGAATTATGAACTCATTAATATCGGCTTGGGACAGATGACAGATCCCATCAGATTTGTTTTTCTTAAGCCGAGATATTACAGGGTTGCCTTCATTTTGGCCTGGTGGCGGGCAGTGCCCGATCGGGCTCATAATTCTGCCTGTGCTCACCGCTTAAGCAAATTCTAGAAAAAATCTATTTATTTTTAGATCCACCACTTAAATGATAACTACGAGTAAGTTTGTCCTTCCATTCGCAACAAATACAAATAATGAGAAATGAGGTCTTAGTCATAGGCAGGTTAAGTTCGAAATTCTGTAAATTGCTCTAGTAAGAAAAAACTTGTTTACACAAGAGCTGAGCCTACCTCCAGAAAAGTGAAATAATTTCATAAGTTTTTCCTTTATTCGCCAGCTACAAGCTATAAGAGATGCGGGCAAGGATCATCCGAATTTATTTACTTTATTAATGGGCCGGGAAAAATATAAATAATGAAAGAATAAGCAAAATTACGCATTTCTACTCCCACTATGTCTAGTTCTATATAATATTTATCGCAAATGTCACAAGTGGACGAATTTACTTCGGAAGGACAATATTTGAAAATCGATTTTTTTTTTACAAAAGCACAATTTTAACAGTTTTACCATTTATTTAATTGATTAAGGTGGGGTGGTAATTGGTACATTCGGGAAGGAATTGGTATTTATTTACATTTGTAAGAGACAGCATTATTGTAGTTGTGATTATTAAAAGACGTTTATCGCATATATATTAGTTATGACAGAAAGATGTTTTTGTTACTCCCCCCTACCGAAGAGGAATTTAGTTCACCGCAAGTATCACAAGTGGCAAAATATTCCAATAGGAGAAAATATAAAATTCGAATAATATATTTTAGTGGATATTTCTTCAAAAAAATGTTAGTTGATACACTTGCTATCTTCTCAGGATCCCAATATTTTTTTTGTACGATTTTGGCATTTTATACTACCATAACTACCAATTCTTTCAAAATGATGCTATAATATTCCAAAACTATATCATATCCAATTGAGAATCGGGAAAAATCAAATTAAAATGGGAATTTTTATTCGGAAAATTTTAAAAATACGTAAATTCTCATTTTTTAATTTTTTTTGAAATGATTTAAATTAATGTTGAGAAATGAACAAATGAAAAGGTAAAGCTCCATTTAAATTTATAATAATAATTTATGCTTTATAGTGAAACTGGTATAGAGCAAATGAGAGTTGAATTTTAATTTATTTGATTGAATTTTGTTAAAATGGTAACTCAAAAAACTAGGGGGTCTTAGACGCAGTGATTTAATGATTATTTCGATTTACTGGATTTATCGATTCATTGTACGTATATCGTATATCGATGTGACCGTAAACAAACAAAAGTAAACTGTTGCGTCGAATCTCGAATCCATGATTATTGTAAGCACGATAGTCGCCTATGTTATTCATGACGTCGCGGTCAATCATTGTAAACATATGAAAAATTAATTTCTTAATTTAATTAATTTCTTAATTTTTCATTTCCTAAAAGAAAATCCTCGTATTTATTTTCAAATTGAATGTTTCTCTTTCATTAGTTTTCTCATTATCAAATAGAAAATCTTTTTCTCAAATTCAAATCGTAAATCTCAATAAGAACTGTTATTTGCTCTATAAAAAATGAAAAATCACATTTTTATCTGTCCTTTTGCCACATCAAACGGAAAGTTTTAATTTCCAAAGGTTCGGTTTGGCCGAATTTTACGTATTCTCCACCGTAAATTGCGCGCCACAGTGTCGAGTGTGGTTCACCAGCTTATCAGCAGGAGAGTAAGGGTGCTAAAATCGCCCTCTTTTCATACATAGTGTATTGTGTATGTAGAATAACGATCGATTTTTCTATTAAAATAAAAGCTGTTACTTTGGAATACTACTGCATTTGATCCATGTTCACATACTGATTTATAAATTGAACAAATTTGAAGCGGATTGCACATTATTGGGTAATGCTAACAAACTTAATACAATTTGTCAAAAAATCAGTTAAATTTTCACATTAAACTAAAGCAACTTGAGCATACCTATTATGCTCGAAAATTGCAAAAAAGTCAAAAACCAACTGAGTGACTATTGGCCACATATTAATTAATTCCTACTCAAAGCAATTTGTTCAGTAAAAATTTAATTTATGTAAGAACAACACTGTGTTAGCCTGAAATGACAAATGTTCCATTTGCACATTTCGTTTGAAGCCTAGTGCGCAGCTTGAACGCATTTTTTTCTAAAATGAACACATATTTTTGGTGCTACCGAAACTTTCAGCAGTTGAAAATTATTGCAAAGGAATTTCGTTTACAGAATTTGCACGCATTTTGTGTGCTTGAGATGAATAAGAGCCTTAAATTCAAAAAATGAATAAGAGTAAAAATTGTATCAAGCCTTAAGACTTAAACTTGCAATGTTGAATAAAAATAAATTAAATTAAATAACGAATATAGCACATCATTCACAAATATATTTAACATGTTTAAAACACTTAATCTTTTCTCTCGTTGGCTCCGTTTTTAATAGTTAAGTCTTGCGAAAACTGGTTTCTTTAAGTATTTGTAATAATTTGAGACCATAAAAAATGGGGATTCAACCGAAACTGCCTAACCAAACATTACTTAGTGATCTATCAGCTCACTTCGAAAGCATGTCGAATTTTCGGGTATTTGCAACAGATAATCTAAAAATTCTAAAATCGCAGTTTCATGCCGATGCCTAAACGGTGGCTAAACGAAGCCGCTTTAAGTGATCGAATAGGCGTCGGCGTGACGATCAGCTTTAAACCCTCGCAAGATTCTTCCACCATAAATTACTTTACGATTAAGTGATGTAAATATTAAAAAACACTGGAAAAGGCCTATTTTTCCCAAAGATAGGTCTAGTTCTTATATTTTAAGCCTAATCTGCCTACCACTATGCGACATTTTCGTGCGAACTTTTAGCTAATGCGGGTCGGCCTTTCGTACTTTCAACAGGTAGGCGGACAAACGGACATGCTTCTTATATTGACATAGGTTTCTACAATGATCAAGGATGTAAAAAATTCCTACATGATTTCTGAATTGAGTATTTCAAGTTGTTTCAAAAGGAATGTCAAACTTAATGAACCTTTTCTTACGGTGAAGGGTATGGAAAATACTGAAACATATATTTAATTTTTCCAATTTTCATGTTGAATTTGGGTTCATGTTGGAAACACTTTTCGATGGAATGTGTCTTTGCAGTTTGCCAACAGCTTGAATAACATTTTCAATTTGAGATCGGAATTTGGTTAACTTAGTTGGATTAATTTTAATGAAATGATGTTGGGAAGCTTTATCAAATACATTGTTTTTTTAGAAACTTTGATGGATATCATTAGAAATGTATTAAAGCTAAATGAGTTAAAGGGAGACTCACACCGCAGCTATCGCCGGAATTAATGGGGATTTCTACGCAATTCCATGCCATTCGTTTCATTGTTTTCGTTTTTTTTGTGAAAGAACATTCAAGAATCCATCTTAAAATAAATTTATAAGTGATCATAGATCTCCTTTTGTAGTGAAAATCAATGTAGTAGGAACAAATAATATAAATAATATCCACATTTTGCGTCATAATTTAGTTATTGAGACGTAATTGTAATAAAGTACGATGCTATAAAAAAATTTTAAATAAATTCAAGTGGAAATAAACATAACGCTGAAATCATTTGTCATTATTGCCAAAAGCACTATGTCTTCTGGTTTTTCTGTAAACAAAGTGTTTTCGTATGTGGTGCCACACAGTAAGTAAGAAAATATCACCCGGACAGAAAACGATTTTCTATCGTTATAACATGGAACGATAAGAGATGTTTTAATCTATCAGAGGGCGTCGCATATTGGTCAAACCGGAGCATTCAATACTTTAATTGTAGGTGGAAGCACTTTGTTTAAAAATTATAACATTTTAATATAAATAAAATGTAACTTTTAACAATAATAAAAAAAATAATAAGAACAAAAAGGCATAATGTTTTGTTAAAATAAATGATTATTATATTAAAATTTAAAAAAAGAAATTAAATGTGGTATTACTTTTATCTACTGTCTTTGTGTTTCACTATAAATATTAATTCCACTTAGGGAACCAAAAGTGTTTTCATTTCGAATAAATTTTTCGTTCCTTGAAGAACCAAAATATGGAATTAACAGTACTTTCGATCGCATTGAAGTTTTGTGAATTTCGGCTTCGTGTTCCTTGTTGAGATCATCGTCATAGCTGTTGAGATCATCGTCATGCTGATATTTTTGACTAAATAGCTATGCGTCAAGCCAACTGTCAGAACAATCAATTCCATAAATTTTCGAATAGTAAATGTTATACGTAATAAAAGAAAAATTGGAAACTAGGTAAATTGTGTTGAAACAAATAAAATCAGAAACAAAAAAATTTGTATTTAAAATTATTTTTTTAGTTACTTAGAAAACATGCATATTTTGAATGTAGTTAAAAAGATATTTGATTTGGGTAGTAACACATGCATTTGCGTAAATATTCATTCCTATATTTTCAAAACCCCAAAAATAGGACTAGTCAGATATATGTAAATATTACCTGAAAATAACTTTTGTTGGCGTACTTGTACAAGGATACAAAAGTGAAGCCAAGGGTCTTATTTTAGAGTGGCTAGTTGCTAGGGTCATATGGCTACCGACACCAGCCTTGACGCGAGGCCAATCTTTTCCTCATCGCAATAAGTTTCTTTCAAGTACTCTATATGTTCCATTGAACTGTGTGCCTTTAAAGCATTAAATCGCCAACTGATGAGATATTCACATTACGGTACATCTTGGAAAAATTCGGGTCCTACTAAGAAAAATGAATTTGAGGCCCCTGCGAAACCGATACGCCTATGTGGAACTGTACTGACCATACAAAGTCTTAAGCAAAAATAGATAAACAATTTTAGAAAGTGATTTTGAACCACGATCCCTGCAATATATAATTTTGGAGGCAACGACGGGTACCACTTTCAATAGAAACCATATGTCGATATGGGCATCATTGTCCGAAAACTGTGGGATGTTACAACCGCCTTCTCAAGAATAAAGAAGATAACAAGAATAAACGAAGATAAAACCAAGTTATTTTTAATCTCCTTAAAAATAAAGGTGTCAGCTAGTAAAAGAGTACTGCTTGTAAACAACTATTACTATATATAGGCTTAGCAGGCGATATAATGACAAAGACTCTTTTCGGCGAACAAAAACAAGAAAAAAAAAAAATTTCCAGACAATAATGTTTCCTTTCTTGATGTATAGCACAGAACCCTGGACTACGATGCAAGCGGCAGTAAAGTATTTGGAGACATTAAGATTAACGGATAATTCGGGAGAGGGCGATCAAAATTCCGTTTGAAGGAGTAGTAGTCTATTAGTACACTGCCAAAACTTGAGGTGATAAATTAGGGTAGGGCTACAAAAAACCAAAGCGCTTTGAAGTCATTTCCACATACGAGTACGTCGCATAATAGATAATAACTCTGTTCTAGTCGCAATCAAAGTTAGTAAGAAATTTCTGCTCTGTTATCTTCCATTTTGGACATTTGTATTATCGATAACAAATGACCAGTTTTTAATTCTGAAATCCCAATACAACCGAATACACTCGTTGTTTAATGAACTCTACTGTAGCTTGTTATTTTCACATAAAATCAAATTAAAATTGAATTTTCAATAAATCTAAATTTCATTGAGTATCCTTCAAAATTCAATAGAAAATCTTTGACTAAAACACTCAAAGCATTTCAAAGAAACTGCCACTTTTGTGATGGCAGCAAGTGCGGGCGGGTGGACGAACCGAATATGCACCAATCAAAACAGTCCAATGCGAGGGCAAAGATATACGAGCCGAAGAGATACAAATCTGTCTATCTGTTGATTAACTGTGCGAACGTGTAAACGTTGAAGTTTATTGTGGCACCTCCAGCGTAGGCATCGCCTCCTCATACTCGTAGTTCAGTTCGATTTTGTGAAAATTAAATGTTTACATTACAGCAAAATCTGTTGGAACTGCTTCGGATGGAATCCAAGATACTGCCGCTCTGCTCGTCGTTCGTATCTAACAACATTGTACACATGATGTCGAGTATGTGTCAGCTGTGTTTTTGTATTTTCGGAAAAGTAAAATCTCGTTGCCAATTGTTGTCCACAGCCGGTCGGGGGAATGAAGCGGGACCACTGGAGAGAATATCTCTTCTTTAGTGCATTCTAATAAAGACAACCGGCTGAGTCTTGTGTAGTTGTAGTTTGGTGTAATTTTGTGTGTCATGCGTAAGTAAATACAGGCATGGCGAAAACAATAGAACAGCTTTACGATTGACGAAAATAGAATCGAATGTAGCGCACTATTCTAAAAGTCTATTATGTTAGACTTTTTGCCATTTAAACTATTTTAATGTGTATGTATGGGGGCTATATTGAATTTTGGGCCGACTTGGCCCAATTACATTAAATTTGTTCACTGGTTTAATATAAAGTCATGTACATAATTTTGTTGGAATCGGATGCCATACCAGATTTACCGATATGAAAGAATTCATTTTTATTAAGGCTATGTCGAAGTTTGGTACGAGTGGGTTAATTACAGTGAAGACGTAATCGACCTATTCTAATCGTAAGTAAGAAGGATTTTATATAAAGTAGATAAGTTAAAAATCGTGACAATAAAAAAACCGTAGACAACATCGTCCAGAAAGGAAATTTTTTCACACCTTTGATCGTCATTTTTTTATGGAGAACATTTCTCTGGCAACTTTCCGAACTGTTTCTTTTGCTTGTATTGTGAGCTATGCAGCGAGACAGGTAGAAATAACGTATTGTGTAGCTAGATTTTTGTTCAAAGAGAGATGTTTGATTGATAGAATCTGTTCACTCTTTTACCAAAACCAACATTACTTATTTTGTTAATTATGGAGGCAAGTTGGATACAATCATTCAATACTCTAAACCTTTGTTGGTAAAAACAGACTTGGAACTACAATTTTTCCAAGGGTTTTTTGATTCTTGAGAACTCCGATGATATCTACATTGTATTCTTAGGAAAGTAATATCTGTATTTTCTTGAAGGTAATGGTTACTACAAGTTTCCTCATTATTACCTTCAAAGACATGTTGAAGAGAAACGATAGCCTGTAGCCCCGTTTGAAGCATATTTCGATGTAATACAGCTCAGCTCAAAAAATCTTTACTCATTCTTCCAAATCTATTTCATCACTTTCAAAGTATCATTATATCATTGGTTAGTTAACATTACGTGCAAAGTATCAAAATAAAAAATTGAAATTAAACTCTCAAATTATTATTGAAAAAATTGGAATTTGTAGACCTTATTTTATTTCATACATAATATTTCCTGCAAAATTTGGTATTCCAATTTGCAACAAATTTTTTTGATTTCAATAATTCTCGGGATTGCCGGAAAATTAAACCAATAACAATTCTTTTCCTAATTTCCCGGGAAAGGAAAAAGTCCTGAAAGTTACAACTGTCTGTACCTACGACTTACGACCTTAAATAGTCATTCGCTGCTATACTTTCAACCATGGCTGCTGGCACAGCACAACAATTGCGAGAATGCTCATATGTTCTGCTGTTCGGACTCGTACGTTCGTTGCCTGCCTTGCCTGCTGGTTTGTTTTGCGCTGAGTGGTGGTGTGCTTGTACACAGCACTGGAACAGAGCACAAAACACAAAAACTAAAAGAAAATTGTTATTTTCCCCCGTATACAATCACACACAAAAGAGCCATACGTCAGTTCTAGTAAAGTGTTTGATTGAGTGAAAAGTTTGGGAGGAAATTCAAAGAAAAAGGAAAAAATTCACAATAAAAAACGCATTTTTTAAAATTTAAATTAATATAAAACATAAGTAGAGAAACGTAGCAAAAAAGTTTTGGAAAATTTAGTAGAAAATTAAAAAGCAAACTACGAGTAACGAAACGAAAAGCGAACGGCAAAGTTTATTTGAAAGTTGAGGAAAAAAGTTGCAGCAAAAGGTATGTAGATACATATCTACCTCTACGGTGAGCAACAAAAAAAGGACCAACAAAAAAAGGAAACACGAATACTACAGTTAACAACAACAAAAGAAGTGACATACAAATACACCTCCCCCAAGAAAAAAATAAAGGCTAACTAAATTTAGTTAGGTTAACTTATAAGTTAACTATATTATTAACCAAAGACAGTGTTTGGAAATTCTGAAAACCAAGCCAAAGGATGTGAAAGACGTCGTGGCCGATACGCGTAACTAAAGTTAAAAGGAAGCAATGAAAATGAAACGACACAAAAAAGCAACAACAGCAGTAACCACGAAAAAAATCGATGAAGTTTTAAAAGGAGTGACAGTGCTGTTTTGTTGTTGTTCGTGATGGATGGGAAGTAATGTCGATTGTGTCGATAAAACCGAAACAAAGATCAAAATTTTAGTGATACCAAATCAAATTCTAAAGAAAAGTAATGTTCAAATTTAGTTCTTTTTGCCCGAAACATAGAAAGGGACCAGTGCTTTTTTGTGTAGATTTAAGCATTTGCTGCCACCACCTTCAATCATAAATCATTAATAAATTTCTTAAATCCCCCATTCAACAATAATAAACAAAAGGAGAAGAACGAAAAAAAGTGTGTAATTGTTTTATATTGTTCTTAAAAATAATCTCTGGAAAAATAAACAACCAAACCAAAGAAAACCAAACAATTTTTCATCTACACTTGTGAAAATATCAAGCAAAATGAGGTTGTATACATTTCGTTCAACATACTCGCCAACTCACCAAACAACCAACCATCGAACCATCCCACCAAGGTGAGGGTGGTGGTGATGGCAATAGTGGCAATAGTGTTGTATTGGGGCACTCCATTCGCTCTCCTGTGCTGTGAAAAAGTGTTGGCGGTTGTGGCGAAGTTAGTAAGGAAAGCGGCAACGAGGCAAACGAAGTCGTACCTTCGAAATCCTTTTTCGACGGAACCAAAACAATCCATGGATAGAAACAGTAACCATAAATCAGGCAATTTGCCAAAGTGTTGATTTGTTGTTTTGTGGCAAATGGAGAATATTGACACTCCACATTCTCATGGTATGCCGCCACACACGCACAGGCACAAACAGAAACACAACCATACATACACTTACTCAATCTTTGGCCCCCTCAATTCGCTGTATGCGAAAATAGTTCTTTATAAACTTTTATAAATTAACATTTAATTGTTTTCCATTGAAAGAAAACCAGCAGCAACAGCAGCAACAAAACAAATGGAACAACAATTTTTGAAATCTTCATCATGAGATAATAGGAAAGGAAATATCATCGCCTATTCGACCGATCATTCTGAATGTACAAACATTGAGAAATAATATTGTTATTACTATTATTAATTATAACCAAACGAAATTATCTGATCTAAACAGGTAAACAGTTCGATCATGAGCGGGGAGCCGCAGAGGCTTTGATGTTTTTTTCAATTAGAAATGAGTCAATAATTTCGATACCAGGAATACCTGATGTGTGATTGTGTTGTTTGTTGTTACGAGTATTGTAGGAAAATTCGGAGAAAAAAAAAAAACAAAATACAAATCATTATCGAAAATTTGGAAAATAATACGATAACTTTAAAAACAAAAAATAATTCTCCGTATTAACTGGAAAAAAAGAACGTAATTTAAAATGTTTGTTCCTATAATCATTATCCGTAAATTACGAATCTGTTTTTTAAATTCACAGTAATGCAATACGAGGGTAGTTCGAAAAGTGAGTAAAATTAAGTGGTATTCCCACGCGTAATGTTGGAGATATCACACATTAATTTCTATAATGGATGTTATGTGTTACTTCAAAGTGTATACGCTGAAAAGTACAAAATAATTTTAATTTTGAGGTTAAAAAGAGTGCAATTTTTATTCCAGATAATAGTTGTTAATTTTCTCACATGTGCCATCTGATAATTTTAAATACTGATAACGTTCGCGTCGTTGATATTGGTTGAAGGGTGCAAACATGCAAACTGGATTTAATGCTTATATTATACTACTACTACTATATAACTACTACTACTTTATAACTATACTATTATTTATATAATTTTATGCTTATGAAGGGAGTTGAATGGATGATAACACAACCACCATTATTTTTTAATATAATATATTGAAAAATTGTTAATTTCAATTCCGGCCGGTCGGTTTAGACCGACCATAGGGCACCTTGCATCATCGGATCCCAAAAAGACCTATACGATGCAGTGCAGTAGTTTTGATTCGAATCTAATATCCAAAAACTATACCATGTGCTAATTAATTTAGTTTTACAAAACATCAATTTTAATTTAGTTTTAATACCACTCTCAAGAGCTATTGCAATAAGCGATAATTTGCTACGGAAAAACTGGTATTGCTTCCAAGAAAAAATACAAATTCAGTGCCTCCGATGTAATCAAACGTACTATACTTAATCGTAGGTCTTTTCTGCAATTGTTAGTGAAATGGAGATGGAGATGCTTAGCCACGATACTTCTATTCTGATCTTGTTGGGGTTTGCAAGAGGGTAGTCTATGCCATTGTCACAAACTGATGACATTTTCTCAATTGCCTTGCCTTTCGGAACTAACAATTGAAGACACGAGAATGAAAAGTGGATATGAGCCATTTTGGGCTAAAATGAGTTTTATTAAGTTTACTATTCCTTGTTACTTAACACATCATTAGGTATGAAAATTGTACATCTCCGATTCGTATTATTGCTTTTGAACCATTTAAAAGCAATTTCAACCAAAGGATTTTGTGGAATGCAAAAAAGCTTTATGATATACCAATACCAATCAATCCATTAAAGCTAAAAAATATGAAAGAGTTGGAAGCGTATATCCCTGAAGCATTCTTAACTTGGTACCATGTTTTGACAAAGGCACGCAGTGATGTTATTCCAGAAGGTGAAGCTTCAGAAGAAAGCGTGACTGAAGACGACGAATCTGATTCAGAATAAAGTTAAACGTTATAAAATTCAATAAAATATTGTCAAATTCTCAAAAAATTTCAGAAAACGTAAAAAAAAAATGTAAAAGTCTCAAAATAAAACGTTTTAATGTATATTTCTTCTTAATATACCCTTTGTATCCAGCTGCTATTAAAAAAAAATCTAAAAATGAGTATGAAAACAGGACATATTCGAATCTTAAAAAAGCCATAACATAGTAATTAATTTTTTAAAATCAATATATACTGGTTCGTTATCATACATATATGTGTATAAACGTTCTAAAATCATTGTTAGCAAAAAAATCTAACTCAATTAGATATAAACTGTTTTTTTGTTCTCCTGTAAAATTACCTTTTTGGTTCATATCCACTTTTCATTCTCATGTCTTCAATTAATAAAAGTGTTCTCTCCCTATTTCCAGCACGCCCTGCTCCTGTTACTTTATATACCATTGTTGCCCTGGTTATCCCAAATCTGTTCATTCCATTCAAAAATACAGTTTGCTCACCTTATATTCGCGGGGTTGCCATGGAAACAGTATCCTTTGTTGCAGAAGCTGCGCCACATTCGAATCAGATGTGAACCAGAGTTATTCATATCCACGGTTTTGCGATAATTGTGACCGAATATTTTATATAGAAATTGAGAAAGTTTGTTGTTTGATTAAGTACGTTCTTCGCTCCGCTTTATCTAGTGCACACTTAACTGCGACAAGTTCGTGACAGTGGCCTATGTTTCATCTGTTATCGATCTGCTTGCCTATATTTTGATCAGGTGCTACACTCATTACTAAATTATGCTGGTGAAAGTTGTCAGCATAAATTCGTTATTGTAGATGACCGACAACATCGAGCCTTTCAATGTTGGCATTAAAATCTCCCGGGACAATTTTAATTTAGTAGAATACGTAAGCAGATACACACAGACGGACGTCTGCTTTGTGTACGACTAATTTTGTTTGTGCCCCCCAAAAATAAGACCAAAGAACTGAAAGTATTTTCAGGATACGAAAATCTTCCGTTATAGAAATCCTACATCTAAAATTCTCAAAACTATGGACAACATAACAGAACTGGAGCTTCTTATACATTTTTTTCAGTAACAGTACGGAAAATGGCCCTCATCTGGCATAGTAGATCATATTTCTAGGCTGAAATCCCTAAGCATTCTCGTGCGATTTTCCCGGCTTTGCTAAAGTGACAAATGACCAGAATTCCAGGAATATACCGGGAAGAGAAATTGCGATGAAAATTTATAGTTTCAAAACACCAATAAATCAAAGCTGCGTTTAACAACTTTGTCCATTTCTTACCCAATTTAGGGTATTTGGGCCTTAAATGGTTTACAAGTACACGCCCATATTTATGAGTATATTAAGTAGAAGTATATATTAATGCTCTCTCCAAATGTCAGACGCCATCAGTTTCGAAGCTACCTTTTTTTTTGTTTTACTTCGCAAATTAAATATGAGAAATCTGACAATTTTGTATATTAAAATAAGTATTTCCTTACCTTAAGTCTGTGTCTTCTCCATAATTCACAACATACATATCTTGAATTTTTCTGCATGTGATTGTTGGTGAGGTGGGAATTGATGTATTATTTTTTAAGCTTTAAATTCTCATATGATTTGCAGTTTCTAGATGAAGGGATAAAAGTAAATAGGAAGTAATGAAAATTAATATCGCATAAAAATAATGGTTGTTTTGTTATGCATAATAAAGTATTCAAACTATTTTAAATTTGGTTCTGAATTACCGAATAAAATGTAATTCACGTTTTTCACTTTAACATAGAAAGGCCAAACTCGTAAAATTCCAAAATATGATTTATGGTTTAGTATTGCAGAATTTTTGCTGATAAATATTTAACAAAAATTTCAAACAGATTAGGTGAAGATACAAGGAAGTAACGAAGTGCACGAGGGTTTAACGTGAGTCTCACCGTGAAGGCCTTACCCACAGTGTGCGACACACTGGGCATATTACAATGCGATTGCCAATGCCCCCCTGGGATGGCCAAGTAAAACTTGGGCTATCTAGGAAAAGGGGCTGACAATTTTGGTACTACCGCATATTGTCAACCCTTTCTTCGCAGCCAGGAGATACCAAATTGATTATGCTAGTATGGAATATAATCCCCATTGGCGGAGGTGAGGCCTATCTTACCACCTCTGCTACTCTATGGGTCTGTAGCACCCGGTAGCAATGCAACTCCACATTTGAGCACAAAGTCTCTACCAGCGATTTTGGTATCAACCACAACCCGCGTGACAAGGGAGTAACAGTAAAAAACAAAAAGCTCCATATATATTCTATTTAAAAAAATAATTTCACGATGGTGCTAATGCTATTTTTAGAGATAACCGCGGTCATTTCGTTTCTATCGACTCTTTAGAATTAGCAGAGAAAAGGAAGATTTCGAGCTTCTCTTATGATCCAAAACGGATTATGTTTATACATATATAAATATCGAATTGTTTGCAAAGTGATTTCGTTTTTTTCGACGATTTTCATAAAGTACATTACTGAATTCGGTAAATCTCTTAGTTATCAATGAATTTGCATGAATTTATGTCTTTTGTTGTTGTTGTTCTTCTTCAGCTACAACTAACTCTCCAGAATGAACATCAAAATTGCGGGATCGAAATTTTGCAAATCAGTTTTGGCGCCGGCTCAATTCTCTCAATACATCTTCGCTATACACATCGGATGATTTTTTTTTTTTTCTTGTTTGGATAGCATTTTTACCTTTTCGATAATGTCTTCCTAAAGTTAAATATGCTTTTCATTTCCCATATATGATAGGACACAAATTAAAAACTGCTGCGTAGAATCACCCTATCTTTTTCACAAGCAAGCCTAGTTATTTCAGCTATTAACACATATAATGACCAAGAGGTTTAAGTGTGAAATTGGCTGTGAAAAAATGCAATTAACCCCTCTGCTGGGAAAGACGAAAATAGTTTTTGAACAGCAGAATGGATGTAAAAAGTTGTATGGATGAAGAACGAAGGAAATTTACCTAGCTTAGAGGGAATTTTGTAAAAATGTTTTTTACTTTGGATATAAGCTTACCGAATATGAGAAGCTCTCCCTTATCCCAATAATGAGAAATGCAAAGAAACTTGTTTTCTATTTCGTTATTTGAAGACGTCTAAAACTTATGTTTTAATTTCAATTTATATTTTACAAATCTCTAATTTTTTTACTTTGCTTTGAAATCTCAAATTTTTATTTTTATATTTACAAATAATGTACATTTGTGTTTCAAAAATTACAAATTGCACCGTATTGTTCCACATGAGAAACTATCATAATCATTTTGTAACAAAAAGCTGATATTCCTCAAGCAATAGCTACCATTTCTGAAACTTTTGACACAATTAAGCTTCGTTGGAAAGAAAAACCTTCGAACATTCAGTTACATCTGTTGATTAACAAACAACAAAGAACAAAGAAAATTAGTAAACACATTCGGAAAATATTTTCTAATTTTCGGAATATGTTTCACTCTCTCGTTTCCAATTGTATAGCGCAATTAATTTGTATTAACTACATACGATTTTCTGCGCACTTTTATGTTGATAATTGTAGCCTATGTATTTGAAATTTGTTGGCAATTCCCGTAATTTCGCAAAATTTTTATATTGTCCCGATTTCCCGGGAAATTGAATACCTTAAGTATGGAGGCAATTAGTGGAAATGGACTTTCGAAATAACGTGCGTAAAAATATTTACTATTTTCTTATGGAAATGAAAAATGGGTAACCAAATGTTCCACCTAATACAATATTTTTTAACTCTGAACAGCACAGCTTGCAAATTGCGATATAAACATTTAACTCAAGTACACATTCTTTCCTTGCTTCAATTTTTTCGTAACCGCAAAGTTCCGCTTATACGTATCAAAAACATATTCAGGCGACTAAAGTCAGTGCAGTCAGCAATAACCCAACAGCATAGTTTTGCACAGTTTTTTTTTACAAAATAGTGATAGCGAAAATGGCTTAACTTTCATAAACATTAGAGTCTTTATGATGAGAAAGTAGAACAAAATATATGGAACAGAATAATAATCTATAATATGAATTCCTTGAAAATATGTACAGTGTACACCTAGTGCTGAAGTAATTAAACAAATATTCTTCTGCCAAATGAATACTTACGTTATTTTGGCTATAAGAGCTCGATGCGTAGGACTACACATTGATTTCTATAAGCATAGTTTAGTATTTCTGGGGTCTAATTGGCACCATCTCATTATACATACACTTTAATTTCACACCGTCATATTTGTTTTCCCCACCAAATGTTTTCATTTTTCCTACACGTTGAACAAGTAACATTATCATAACGCAACTCAGTTACTGAATTACCCTCGTAAGCAATTACTACCGCGTGTATCCTTACACTATTCGCGTAATGCGCATGTCTCACTTCCGCCGTCTCATGCAACAAAATACGCGCGAGTTATCGGGACGAAAATCTATCAACAGTGTTTGTTAGTTGCCCTTTCACCACCCCTACTCAAGGCATCGCAACAAAAAGACAACAACATTTTAAGTGGTTTTCCGTTTTTTTTATAAGATTCGCTGTGATTAAAGTCGTTTGCCCCTTTTCGGCTCTAGTGCTTATTGTTGTTGTTCGTTTATGTTCTTAGCATTAAATACTAAGTGGTTTAGTTCAATAACCCCCATTCCCCTAAAGAGTAGATGAGAACACGTGCTTTGATAGCAGCAACAAATATCGCCGTCGTACTAACCTGTTACAACTAACATTTTATCATTTTTACAGCCATCTCTCATCAAGTAAAAAAGCAAAGCAAGAAACGGACAAAGCTAAGCAAACGCATCACTCATACGCCACCACTAACTATTCCACACGGATGTCTAACGCAAAAATAACCGCAAATGCTTCAACAATGCATCAGCAGCAGCAACAACAGCAACAATGGCTTTGCTAATTAGCTAATACAAATTGTACCAACCAACCAACCAACCGTACTACCAATTGATCAATCAATCAGTCAGTTAGTCAGTCAGTCAGTCAATCAATCAGTTATACGATCAGCATCAGACAAAAAGCTTTTCTAATGCCCATACAAAAACCGAAAGTCAAACCAACTAAACTCAATCTGAAACATCCTGTAGTAGTAACAAATTCACCACTCATTCTGTAGAGCCAATCAAAGAACGCATCTACTAAAGCCAATCATCACCAACCAATAGTTTAGTGCTCCCCCTCTAACGCAAGACCGAACCGCAAACAAAAACACCAAAGGTCAGTACCACATCCCCACTCATGTGTTCCCACCTTCCATGTTCTCTTTCAAGATCACCATGACTTATATACCGAAAAAAAATTCCTATTATTCACGCTCACACACAGCTATGAATTTGATAAATATGGATTCGGAGAATCGGGTTGTTTTGAACGTTGGCGGCATTCGGCACGAGACCTATAAGGCAACCTTAAAAAAAATACCGGCCACAAGGTTGTCCAAACTGACTGAAGCGCTGGCCAACTATGATCCTTTATTGAATGAGTATTTTTTTGATCGGCATCCGGGAGTTTTTGCTCAGGTTTTGAACTATTATAGGTAAGTGTGATGTGCAAAAATCGACATTTATAAACCAAATTATAATGTTAAGCAGCAATGTTAAGAATAAATTCATGGAGAGATTTTATGTTGTTGGCTGATTTTTTTTAAAGAAATATTTAATATGAATCTCATAAGGAATATTGAGAAATTAACAAAATATTTGGTCTGTGGAAAAGTTAGCAAGTTCTGAGAAATGTTGTCCAAAAAACTACATATTTCATTCTGTGATTAATTGGACTATTCACATTTTATCTAATGACAACAAAACTTTTTTGTTTAACTCTATTCCAACATTTTACCAATATCTTCATGTGATTTTCAGTATAACAAACATATTACCCGCACAAACCTTATAAACGATTGTTTTTGTTTTAATAATATTTATTATTTAATCGCAGTTTCCACTTAAACGTTACATTTGAAACTTTAGACTTTTGCGTGATTGAGTTTCCGAAGAAAATACAGGTTTGTAGGAACTGGTCGAGCGGTAACGCTTTTCTTATCCATGCAATTGTGTAAAATAGTATGAATTGATTCGTGAGACAAGGACAGGTCGCCGATTATTTCTCTCCAACTTGAATAACGATTTTTAGTTTATTACGACGTTGACAAAATTTTAATAAATATTTTGCTCCATGTTTCTATTGTAAAGATCACAAAATGCCAAAGGAGAAAATTGATTTGACAATCTCTTTAACCTGAACAACTTCCGCCTCTTTTTTTAAGTCTTTTGTAGTTAATCACCACTGTTGTCCATACGACTATGACAACGGTACAATATGATAGGATTGATGAACATTTTTGAAGCTATTTAAACCGTGACTGATCGCTTGCCTAACATTAAAGCAATAATTGCTAAATAACATTAAGAAAGAGCTAAAAACAAAAATTGAATGAACGGCTTTAAAGTTATTTGCTAATTTTACGAGAATTCATCAAAAGTAGATCCAATATCGTAGAAAAAGACTCTCCGATATAAGGTGAATTTCCAAATTTCGCGGGTTACGTACATTCGACTTTCGATTATTATTTTTTTTATGTTGGTACACTCGTCTTGAAGTTATGTTGACGGTTTTATCCATATAGCATGTTTAGTTTATGAGAGGCATAAATAAGACAAGCGTTTTATTTGAATTTTCTAGGCTTTGAGACGTCTGGTATAGAATTGAAACCAAATTTTGGAAACTAATAAATATTTTAGCCGTTAATCATTTTACAAATTTGTTAATATTTATGATTTAATCACAGAACTGGTAAACTTCACTATCCCACGGATGTGTGTGGTCCGCTGTTCGAAGAAGAACTCGAATTTTGGGGCTTGGATTCGAATCAAGTTGAACCATGTTGTTGGATGACCTATACACAGGTAAGTGATAATCATTTGTACCTAAAGAAATAGTCGAATACAAATTAATTCCATTTGTATTCCTTGACAGCATCGAGATACTCAAGAAACCCTTGCCGTATTAGATCGTTTAGATCTCGACACAGAAAAACCGTCCGAAGAGGAATTAGCCCGAAAATTTGGTTTCGAAGAAGACTATTACAAGGGAACACTATCGTGGTGGCAAGAAATGAAACCACGAATATGGTCATTATTTGATGAACCATATAGCTCGAATGCGGCCAAGGTAAGGTATAGACATGTAGATAGGCGAATATGAATTAAAATTTAAATTATGCATCTGAATTTTTTTTTAACAAATTTCAAATTATATTTGAAGTTTTCATTAAAAATACTACACATATTAATTAAAGATCAAAATCTAAAAATTTGTGTTCAATATTCAAAAGAAATCAATAGAAATTTAGAGAACATGATCTGAAATTCTAAATATATCAATTGAAATCCAAAACCAGATCTGTGGAGAGATATAAATAACCTCAATCGATTATACTGTAATACCTGCCCTACTGCACCTCAGGATACCTAGTTTAATTTTTATTGGGGTTTCTTGATATTTTCGAAAAAGTTTATATGAATTTCAATAGATCTTTTTTCAATTTTCAATAAAAATTTTGAATTTGAATGGATGTATCTGAATTTTAAATGAAATGATTGTATTTGAAATGATATTTATGATTTTTATTTGCACCTATATGATAAGGTGCGCCAAATTAATCCATTTTTTCTAATGTCCTCTAATTTCAGATAATTGGCGTCGTCTCGGTATTCTTTATATGCATTTCAATACTATCGTTCTGTTTGAAAACCCACCCGGACATGAGGGTGCCCTACGTCAGCAACGTTACGGTGCGCACCGCCAATGGAAGTTCCGCCTGGATTCTGGATAAGCCACAAACAAATGCCCACGTAGCCTTTTTCTACATTGAATGTGTTTGTAATGCCTGGTTTACGTTCGAAATACTAGTGAGTACCACAATGATGGGATCCGTAAGCGTTGACCCCTCTAACTCTGTACGTTAACTTGCAGGTCCGTTTTATATCATCGCCCAACAAATGTGCATTCATTAAGTCATCTGTAAACATCATTGATTATATAGCCACCTTAAGTTTTTATATCGACTTGGTTCTGCAACGCTTCGCCTCACATCTGGAGAATGCAGACATCTTGGAATTCTTCTCCATCATTCGCATCATGCGTCTGTTCAAGCTGACGCGCCACTCGTCAGGCCTGAAAATTCTCATACAAACGTTTAGGGCCTCTGCCAAAGAATTGACGTTGTTGGTGTTTTTCCTTGTCCTGGGTATTGTCATATTCGCCAGTCTGGTCTACTATGCGGAGCGCATTCAGACGAATCCGCACAATGACTTCAACAGCATACCGCTGGGTCTGTGGTGGGCCCTGGTCACGATGACCACAGTGGGCTATGGCGACATGGTGCCAAAGACCTACATCGGAATGTTCGTGGGTGCGCTGTGCGCTCTAGCCGGTGTGCTAACCATTGCACTGCCAGTGCCCGTTATTGTCAGCAACTTTGCCATGTACTATTCACATACACAGGCACGTGCTAAACTGCCAAAGAAACGTAGACGAGTGCTTCCGGTTGAACAGCCCCGTCCACCCAGGCTGCCAGGTAAGTAAACCATATGTTTGGCGATGGTCCTCTAAGTTGTTGATATTAAACTATTTAGGTCAAACAGGAGGTGTCAGTGGCTGTGGTACTCCAGGCTCGGGACCGAATTCCGGCCCAATGGGCTCCGGTGGCACAGGTCCGCGACGTATGAATAATAAAACCAAAGACTTAGTTAGTCCTAAATCAGGTGAGTTCATGACCAACTCCATTACGACGTTAAGTGGAAAACTTAAACAGAAATCGGTTTAATAAACAACAAAAATTAACGGAAATATTGTTTTGTGAATAGAGGTAAAAGACATCGTAAGGCAAACATCTTTTCGAATCGTTTTTAGGGGTAGACTAAATGTTACTAAATAGATATTGAGTTATTAATAGGGTAGGATGCGGAAGGAATGCCATCTGCATGTAAAGTATTAATAGATTAAAAAGTATAATCTTTTCTCACAGAAAATTGGATGATAAATGTAGTACATACATATAGTATTAGCTAGCTTTCGGTCGCTATCATCACACTTTTGACTTTTTAATTAGCAATGAAACGAAGACCATAAACGCTGTCATCCATACCAGCATAGTTAACAAATCTGAAGATCGCGAATATGATCTGTTTGGCTTTTTTGTATGTAAGCCCACAAAAGTGAGAATCTCCCCTATTTCACTTTTGCGATTGCAAATGAAAAGCGGACAATTATCAGCACTCCATATCGACTTAAATAAGAAAATTATGGCACGTTTGTACGTACATTGTTCGGCTGTATGACTTCCATGTAGAAAGCCTGTCTCATGACCCATCTTACCAAGAGCAGATTAAATATAGGTGGATATGTGATTAAGACCAAAGAAAATCACATAATTTTCTATAAAAAATTTAAATAAGGAGCAAATATTATAACATATTTATATGACAGCTAAAAGCATATCTACCGTAGCTCATCTGAATGAAAAGAATGAAAACCGTTCTTTTCCAGTTTATTGCATCTAGTTTTGATGTAGTTCTGTGGAGCTGGAATATTTACAACCATTCGCACATTGCTGCCGGGCCAACGGAATAGCTGTATTTTCATTTCCGAAGATTTGATTATAAATATTGGAGCTAATTGTAATGCCATTTCCTCAATTTCCGTTACTCTAGCCAATGATAAAAGTTTTTTGACCAATTATCATTCAATTAATTGCGTAGTCCGCAATATTTCCTGCCTGTTAGCTATACCCTTTTTCTAATTACAAGCCGGCTATATGAAATTAGCTTCCATTCTGAGTCGACTATTGTCGACGAGCACACATAATTTCAAACGAGTAGGCTTTTGAACGATTTTGCTATTGTTTACGTCAAAAACACTCTATTACGTATTCCTTCTCAATCTTTGAGAAGACTGCAGTAGCATTCCGGGTTTTTTTTTTAACAATATCAATATTATCAGCGCACGCAATATGGCAGTGGTAAAAATGGTAAATATATGAATCATAATATAGAGCGTGGACTTTGGTGCAAAATGGCTCCGCTTTTCTTTTTAAACTTAGTGTCGGACAATGCCACTTTACAAATGTATCCACAAATATGGCAATACTTCAAATCATTTTTTAAATATGAAGTTGTCGCAGCACTTCTGCAGCCAATGGAAATATCTCTGTTTTTCTTGGATTTTTTTCCAATATTTGTCATAATTTATTAGGTACAAAATCTCGAAAATAAGGTGTGAGTAGACGGGCTTTAATCATTCTCATAAGACATTTGACAGACTATTTTTTTTTAAAGAACGATCCCTGATACCATATATTGCACTGCCAAGTTCCTCGCCGATGCGAAACTGACCTGTTTGAATCTTTGAGGGAAGGTAGTATTATGTGGACTAAATTTTCCAAATTTTTGCTCAAGAACATATTTTTAACCTATATTTATATTAAAGAATATGACAGTATTAGTGGGATGGCTAAGGCAGCGATCATATTTGTTGCCCATATCATACATATGTTTATTGTTGGTTCTATCGTCGAGGTGCGTAAACAAAGTAAGGTGATAAAAAATAGTTCATTATGATCCAGATACTGAATATTCGGTCGCTTGCCTACTATGAACCGATATTCGAAGTCAAAGCACCATCCATTCATTTCAACACGATGATGGCAGTGATATCAACTATATAATTGGAGATAAAATAAACATTCGAATGAAACAAATAAAATAAGTAAATATAGATGAAGGGATACATTCACACAATTACTACCATCTTGTAGAACACTGTCCTGTGGAAATTAAAATTCAATCAAATGTGTAGTGTACGTCGAAGAGAAGCCTTAAACTTTTGTTGCCGCTCTGGTATTTCCGCTGTTTGAATATAATTTTCTTCTAAAAGTATTCGAGTGCAGTTTGTTGCATTAGAGAATTATTTACAATGATTTTTTTTTCATTCGCTCTTCTTAATAAAGAAAGGACAAAACACAGTACGCAGTGCTTGTGTCAGCAAAAGTAAATTAAGTGCAGTAAAGTGCAATCGGAATGTTAATCATAGGACTCCCCTATATATCACGTGATGTCAGAAAAAGTCTTAAACTTAAAAGCAGTAGTTATATTATCAGGTATTTCTTCTCTATACCTGTCCCATGACTTTGTAAATAAGCTTCGCCTGCCTGTCCATGTGGTTAGTAGACACGACAGCATTTATAAATCCTTAAGAAACTTTTTTAACATTTTGCAGATCGCGGCCGAGAAATGACAAAGGCCCGCCCTTCTGTTACTTGTCATACAAATGGACTGAGCTATCGAATTTTAATACTTTCTCTATAATTTCTAAAAGAAAAGCTGCAGTAAGCAATATGTTTGGTATTGTCTTATAAGTTATAAGCCAAGTTAAAAAAAACGTACTAAACAATTATCGTCCTTCTGATATCTCACAATGATCGATATAACCCATATATTCTTAGGTTCATATCTTTCATCCAATTGCACTAATGTCAGCCAAAGTTTTCAAACACTAAACGTTTGGCAAACTTGGACTTAAGAGTGAAAATGGCCTGCATTGCCATATCTGTGCTGGCTTATAAATCCATATAAATTGGCCGATCTTGTGAAATTCAACTATTGTAATTTGTAATCGATAGCTCGTGATAACCATTACTTTATAATGCTTGGCACACGTTTATGGTACTGCCCATGAAAATGGCGGATTTAATTCATACATTCTCAGATCTACACCTTTTGTTCAATTAAACTTTTTGTACATGCAAGGCGGCATAAAGTTTGATCTAAAAGTGAAAGTGCATTGCATTGTTAGACCACATTTGGTATCTCGCTTGCTTTTGTCAAAGACTCGAAACTTTCGCGAAATTTATTTTCTCTACTTGTGTTGAAAAAAGGCATTGGCTGTTGATTTTGCAAGGAATGTTTTTCGTAAGTGAATAACTGTAGGAAGCATTTGAAAGATTATGGTAAATTCAACGATCCGAAAAGATGTTAATGAAAATGTAATGAAATACAAAGTGAGCGAGCCGTAACGTGTACAGTGTAAATAAATAATTGTATTGTATGATAAATGAACAATATTTTTGGCCTTTTTTGTCGTTGTTTGCCTAATACATATTATTGCTACTACTACTACTGCCACTACTCGTATTGTCAAAATCCAAAATCAATCCAAATACTTATGACATACAACAAAAAAGTATCAATTAAAATAAAAATTACATACATATGTATACACCGTAACAAACACCAGCTGATGAGGATGCTTTCAAACCCAGTACACTCAACAATGACATTATGTTGAACAATATCACGAACAACAATAAGAACAACAATAACAACAGCAATTACAACAACATCACCACAAACAAACAGAGCTGACAGAACAAAATGCAAAAGAAAATTCAGAACAAAACTCAGAATGTGGACACAAAGTTAAGCTTACAATCAATCACCTGCTTGGCAAGCGAAATGTTTTCTAATACTGTCAATGGCTTTTGTTTGATATTAAGATGTCTACAAATGTAAATAACTAATTAATTGAATACATATTGTAGCAGTCACAAAATGCAATTTGCAACTTGCCACAATGCAGCAGGCAAACGCATATGCCACAAGTCGCCGGCACATAAAGTCACTTTGTATATTTAGCGCTTAAGCTTAACTGAAAACAACAAAGACGCCTGCCTGCCTGCCTGTTCGCTTGTCTCCAAATTTATCATCTATATCATGTGTAAATTTTGAGCCCGCCCCTCGCCTTGATCGAAACATGAACAGATTTATCCTTCCTTTTTCCTTCTTTTCGAATATTTGTAGTAAACGATAAATACATAACAGTTATTACGATTATACTTATAGTTGTTGTTTTTGGTCCTAATTTAAATAAGTTACAATTTTGATTAATTTTCCGTTCTGTTTTGAACTTTTTCTACAAATTATAATAAAACAAAAAACTCATACCAAAACAATCCCAATTAAAAAATTTGTACAAATCTAGATGAGTACACGGCCATGATTGGCAAAAAAGGTGAAGGTAAAATGGGGAGACTTCTTTGAAACCCAACAATACAGCGGCGTAAATCTTCCCCCAAAAAACATCTATGCACGAACAACATCACCGTCACCGACACCACCACCGCCACTGCTACCGTCATTTCATAAATGGGTCACAAGCAGCAAAATCACCTCGACATGAATGAGTTCAAATCGAATCGCATCGAGACGTGTCGAAAAATCAAAAGCCATCAATCAAAACGTACAAAATGTTCAAACAGCATTTGCAATACCGAATGCAGTTATATCGTGTTGAAATCTCGCATCATATCTCTCGAATCAAACAAAAATAACAAAAAAAAAAAAAAAAACAAAGGATAATACAGGACATGTGTGTAGTATAGTTCGCTAATACGTCACACAATTACTATCAAGGATTTGACAATGCCACTGTCCAAGCATATCAGCATGAAAAATCACCCACCATCCCTTGACATCCAATTGCCTCGCTCGCCCCCCGCATTCATGTTTCAGCCACCTCATACATTTCGGGATGAACGCCCCCACTTATGGAGCCTGAAGAACCGCGAATTGGAATCTAATGCGCAACGCCGCTTAAAAATCGAAATCATCGCTGCGGTATGTGATTTTCTACGTTGGATTGGTATTACACATTGGATATTCTCATGTTCTACAATGAATTCTAAAACTTTTCCCCTTTACCTTAATTGAATTGAGTGTTGTTCCATTTCTTTATTCCTTCCGAATTTCTAAATTTGAACCGTTCTTTTCATTCTCTTTTCGATGTATTAAAAATTTCGTTTCGCTTTCAGTAATATTTTCCTTTTTTGTATATTCGAAATTGTTGTTTTTTCGGGAAATTTCCAATTGAAATTTTCTACATTTCTCGTATGTATGTATATTTGTAATAAGTGAATGTATGTATATGTGTGTGTGCGTGTGTGTTTATATACATACATCTATACTGTAATTATGTGAAATATTTGAGAAAAAAATCTATTTTAATTTTTCGGCAAATATATCGACCAAAGTACAAGTTTCTGTATTCGAGTTTTAAGTAGAACTTGATTTAAATTCGTTCCTGCAGAAATTTCAATTACAGCCGGAAGCAAACAATGAAATTTTTCGAAATTGCTTTCTATTTTGAACTATTTTTATACTGAACTATTTTTTGTGGAAAGATCTAGTTTGGAAATCATGAATTTTAGCCGAATATTAAAATGGTAAATTTTTATTAAAAGTTAAATTTATTCAAAGTAAAATGCTTTACATTTTTCTAAAATTTGCGCACACATTGCTAAGTAATTTTGTATTATTCCTGCAAAATTCCATGATGATACAATACATAGTTTGAAAGTTACAGGATTCAGCAATTTACGTATGTGGCTGCACACAAGTCACAGCCATAGCAGTTTCTAATACATTCGCTTCTATTTGAATGTTACTGCAATGCTTATGCTTGTGTGTATGCGTAGTCTTGTTGTATTAGAAGTAACTGCTGGCGTTGCTATGTGCAGCAGTATGTGCTAAGTACAATATATCAAATGTATGGAAAATTTCTTCCAGTCCAGAGTCGTTGCACTCAAACTCGTGTAACTCATAAACCGGGTAAAGTATCATTATAAAAATTCACAATAATAATTTTAAAATACTCTGCTATGTGTTTGCGTATTTTCAGAAAAATCGAAAATACCGAAACGCTAAAAATACACCATTTTAATGTCTAAATAAAACCCAATGTTAAATTTGAAATCATGACCGTAAAAAGTAAGAAATTTGCAATCTATTCGACATTTAAATACAATAATTTTTTCATATAAATGCTCATATTATAAGTTTGGTAAAAAATAGTTTAGAATTTATATGATAGATTATTAGGGATGTAATATAAAAACGAACAAATTCGAAAATGTTGCTTGTTTTTGTTTCATTTGAAATGCGAGGAATTTGCAATCATATTCGACATTTAAATAAAATAACTTTTTTTATTTAAATGCTCATACTACACGTTTAGTAAAAAATGGTTAGAACAAATTTGAAAATGTAGTTTGTTTTTGTCTCATTTAAAATGCCTCATATTTAAAAACAAAATTTCTGTGGTTACTCTCTAAATTTAAATTATTTAAATTATTATAAATTTTACGACTAGTTCAAAAAAATTATGCCATTCCTAGATGCTTTCGATAATATGTCTAAGATCGGGTTTTTTTAATGTATCCTTTTTGATATGCACTTTTAACCAATTTTGTTCTGTATATATAGATTTGCGAAGGTTCTCCATTTCTATCTACTTTTTTTTCTTCCTTAATATAACATACCGCTGTAGTAATGGAACATTTACAGAACTTTACATTTTTATCCAGCAACTTCCAATAACAACAACATGATCTTAGACATTGCTATGGCTTTTACTCTAAAGACTTTTTATTGAAAGCAGCCATAAAAAGTAGTATCTCATGGAAAAAAGTGTCAAGCATGTGTCCTAAATCACTTTAAATTGGAAAGTCATGGTTAAAATCTAAAAAATAACGCTTCGCAATGTGATGTTCAGACATATATATTGAGAAAAAAAACCAAAAAATTGTTATAAGTGCTTTAACTAATAAGAGAGGTAGTAGAAAAAAACCAAATATGTTGAATTTAAATGCTATGAAAGGTATATTTATCAAAATAAATTAGACAAATGTCCAATATCAAGAATAATACGCTCAAAAACACTTTTTCTGGAATTTAATTTATTTATTAATTATTTAATTTACATAATTTGGAAATTAAATACTTTGTAAATCATTGTAAAACATTTTAGACTAAGAGACTGCAGTAGAAATGTTGTATATGCATGTCGAAGGGACAAGGAAAATTGGTGCTTTCTACTAAAAAACTAGCACGCACATATTCTGTTGTAAATCAAATAAAGCAGATCTGGGTAGACCCCAATGTGGGGTTCTATGAGAATAACAAAATTTGTTAGACTCTAAGCAACTGGATAAATAATATTTAAATTGTATACCTTTAAACTTCATCTCTGTTTCCCTTTTGTTGACATAACGTTTATTTCAATACATTAAAAAAAAAAAAACAAAAAAAAAATTTTTGCCTAAGCCGTATAATAATTCTCTTTCAAATTGTTTTCCTCCACCTATAGAAGTGAGATAAAATTCATTTGATACGAGAGAAGGAGAACTGTAAAAATTTATATTAGAAAATTGATTTCACACCTTTCTAAGATGATTACTTCATGGCTTTACGGCTTTAAGGCGCGATAACTTAAACAAACTCATGCTTATGTTAGCTAGCTATTATACAAAATGACAGATTTGACATAAAAAAGACAATTTATAAAGTATAGGTTCGATTAATCTAAAATTAAGTCGGTCTCAACATTTTGTAGAGCATAACATAACTGGAGAATCTGCAGTAATTCTTCCTGCCGTTTTACTCTAGCGCAGTTTGGCAGCGAGGACATTACAACAGATGTTTCCATGTCCCAAGCAAGATGTTGTTCTTAAATTAACAACAGTTGGCCTTTCCAATACAAAGTGCAATGAGATAAAATAGATTTACGATTTCCACAGACAAAAATTGCCTGCTTCGAAACGGAAAATTAAGGCAGAAACTTTATCTGGTTTGTGATAACTGCTGCATTACATTGACTTTGGGCTTTCAGTTTCATTTCTGCTCGTAGAGCGTCGCTGTTTTTGAAATCAGAAATGGCGTGGAAAACAACGACGACAATGGTTTCTCTCAAACAAACAAGTAAATTCAATTTTGTCTACATTATCTCTAATAATTAAGAATTGGTATACGATACTGTATAAGCCTAAAGTAGAATAACTTGTGTAATTGTGAAAATTTCCAATTTGGGTTACCAAACTAGAGGAGATGCAAATTATTTTAATTCTTCTGAATAAAATGGTATTAGTACTTAGATTGGGATTAAAATTAGATTATATTCAGATACATTTCTTTGTAGGATTTTGAATGTCAGAAACAGATTACTGATAAAGGAATGAATAGGGTTTTTGGAGAATCCACACGCACTTATATTTTTCTGCAATAAGTGTTGAGTTTGATACTTGGTACAAAACATCAGAAAGTTGCCCAAGAAATTTATATATATATTATAATATATAATTGCCAAGAAATTTATGTATATCATCATGCAAGATGGTCTAGGAAAATTTGAATATGTCTTCCTCAAAATATTCTGAAGAGATCAAAGAAGATAAAATAACAAAAGTGTACGAAAGTCGAAAAATGTCAATTGGGAAAATTTACAAAAAAAACTTAAATTTTATTGGAAAACTTTGGATTTTTTTTTTGATTTTAATACGATTTTTTTTGTGCCATTATCGATGCATTAGGTTAAATCATACTGGTAATCCACGCAGTCAATGTTCAAAAATCATGAAAGAAAATTATAGTTTTTTCATTGTATCTTATTTTATTATTTTCTTTTCTAATTTTTAATCACTTAATATTTCACTTAACAATATCTTTGGCTACTCGTTTATTTAATGGTGTGATAATCTGACTCCTTATTCATAAGGATACAATGCCATGCTCAAAAGTTAAATTAGGTAAAAGGACGTATGATGAGGGAGATATTTATGAGGTCTCTACAAGTGTGAGAAGCTCCATATTCCGTTCATGGGATACAAGGAAATTGTTTTTATTTTTGTAACACGGCATGCTAGTGCAACAAGTAAGGACAATTAGGTAATTTTGGAGAAATTTAACCTATGAACTTTTGATCTATACGATGTTATGCCTTAAATTAACCATTGAGACCGCATTTATACCTGCCAGAAGTGCAGTTTCACAAATTTCCTGACTGTTTGCATTAAAAACTGAAAATGTTTTTTTTGATATTTTCTCAAAAAAAAAAAAAAAAATAAATAAAGTAAAATTCCATATAATAATGCAATAATGAGACCCAGACGATTTCTAAAATTTTGAGAAATATTACGTTTAATCATATTTGAATGACAGCTGGTAAATATTAGGGATAAAATTAAACACTGTTAAAAATAATAAATTAATAAATAATACGAAAATATATTTTATGTAAAATTTGAATTAGTCAAAAAATGTAATAGCATTAAAAAAAACTATACATTTTTGTTAATTATTTTGATTTTTCTCCTATAAATTTTGCATTAAAATACCCATATTTTCTAATAAAATTTCTGTTGTTCTCAGTTAAGAATTCTTATATCTTCTTTGCCTTCAACAGGATATTTTAAAATGTTTTTGAAGTTAGTTGAGAATTTTTTACAATATAGCTTACTCGAAATTCTAGGACAATTTTTTGAAACTAAAAATTGATTCAGACGTACCGAACCGTACTATAAAAGAAAAAAAGAAAAAACAAAGATTTCGAAAATCTTTTTAGGTACGTTTTACATGACCAAAGTTTCTGTGCTGGTTTACTAATTCTTTATCTCACTTTCCTGTTATTCTATGATGACATTTTTTTTTAATTTTCAAATTTTTTATATATTTAACGTAACATTGACAAATTGCCAGCAAGTGTGTGAATATTTGGTATTGTAAATTATTTCTTAAGCTCTTATTACCTATATCTAAGTTTTGAAATTGACAAACAACTTCATAATCATTAAAACAATCATTATTTTGTATCTTCCAGATGTGGCCTTTGGTTTTGACTAAGAAACAAAAATCCCTAAACAAATTCAAACCCAACAACGCTTCAAAATTTCTCAAAAAATATATGAAAAAAAAAACACCACAAATGACACAAAAATCAAAATGAAACACTTCTGCCTCATGTATGGAAGCAATGGGAGGGTAGGGTGTGTTACAACTCAAACTCAAAATTGAGCAATATTTTTTCTTTATTTCGAGTATAAAAAGTAGTCATCCATTTTACCCCCTAAAAAAATTTAGAAAACTTCCAAGTTGTTTGATTGAAATTGATTAAAAAAGAAAAATTAAACCTCCCTCCCCAGCCCCCGTCAAGTAAAAATTACCATATGTAAAAAATGAGAATTCCCACCACCTTGAAACTAAACCTATTATTAGATTAGATTAGATTAGTTCAAAGTAAATGAGAGTTGTTGATTTGCCTTCACAATTTACAGCATAGACTATAGAAACATTTCGGATGCCTTCCTGGGAATCGGCACTAATTACTAGCCCAGGTTGTAGACTCAACCAACCAATTATCGAATAAATTTGTGAAATTTTTGATTTGAAATGTTGTTATAGCAGAGTGTGCTGTGTGTGTGTATATACAAAGAATTCGAAATTTATGTAACCCAGGCTCTTTCCCATCTGCATGTGTCTAAATACCAAATCGCTTGATATAATTTCAAAATTCGGCATGTTTTCATAGCTTTTGCATCTGTAGTATCTGCTTTTAAGCCTGTTTATATTGCTTACTTTTATACTATTGAATTAAAATTGTTGTTTTGCGAATTTCTTAAGAATTCCCTAATCGATTTAGATTTTAATATTTATTATTTTTTAATTTTGTTCATATGTAGGTCCTATTGGTGCCAGTATTGTAGCCATGAGTCCTCGCACCATGTTGGATCTAAATCCCGCTTTGGCTATGGGGAAACCGACTTTTGAATCCCGTGGACCACCCATTACATCGAAAGACTTTAAGGATACGGATAAGAATACAACGGATGCGTCGAAGAAAAACTTTTTATAGAATTATTAAATTAAACAAAATCGACAACCAGAAACCAACCAACAAAAAACAAAACATCAGATAAGTTCAAATTGAAAATTTAACTTTTAACCACAACCGACAACAACTATCCAACCAAACCAACTGCAAACTCTGTCTCTAAAGCATTCAAACTTTACATATAACCAAACCTATTGATAATCCAATACTAAATATACTTTTTACTTTATGAACAATACAAAAAAATAATAATCAAATCCAAAACAAAAAAACCCTTAGGCCTAAAAGATCAAACTATATTAACCTCCGCGCCCCCGCCATATAACATCCAATACTATTTACTTATTCGTATTATTATATTATAGAGACCAAAACCAAAAACTCAATAACGGAAAAGGATATTCAATCACTGAAAAAATTTTAACTCGAATACCAATGCAAATCCAACCAACATACTCTATACGTTTAATATCATTCCAAATATTATGAGGTGTACGATTTCGTTAATGGCTTTTGTTCAACTAAAGGATATTGAAAACGATCGAAATATTCAAATTGTTATCCAGCTGCTTTCGAGAAGTCAGTTAAAAGGGTATACAAGGAACGTTCTTTTGTCCTTCTTTTATTTAAAGTAACAACATTTTAAAAGTTTGCTTATTTGCAGGACGAATATTTACAAAATGAATCTTTAAACAAATAAACATATTCTCGTCAGATTCATGACGGAGATTGTAAAACTAGCAGAACTTAAAGCCAAAAATTGGCCTATGAGAAAAGTTGAACAGATAATAAACAAACTTATTTATTTCGCGATTAAAGTTACATCTCACTTCTGCATGGATGCCCAGAACAACACAGTATACGAGGGAAGGTCAATAAGTTGTTTGGTCATGATTGTTACATATTTATAAGCAGGTTATAGTTATAGCTTTTTTCGTAATATTCCAACGCTTACATTATTACCGAATTCTATTGTTTTGCGAATATTCTCAATTATTAATTTAAATTCAAAAAAAAATTTTATTCAAAAACAGACTGAATTAAAATAACTGACAGATAATACAAAAAATGAAAATGGTCCCGATTATATTTCCTATCATTTATTTCATAGGAGAAATATCAACATCGGCAAAAAATTGTGGTCTTCAAGGTAATTTATTCAACAATTGGTTTATTCTCGTCAGTGAAGTGGAAGTCATAGATGTCTTTTGGAGACAAGCAAGATATTTAGATTTCTATCTATTAATATTCTTCCCAGATATGTGCACAGATTACGGATTTGTTAAAATAATACACTTTATAGATTTCGTGTGTTAATTACAGTGAGGACTAAATTGTGGTTGTCTAGCAGAAGTTCAGTTCCAAAAATTTTCAGTAATTCACATTTGTAACAAATTTCCAGCTAAAATTTCAACGATAAGGTTCAGTTTTGGGGCCTTTTGTTCATCTACAGATTGATACACATATTCAATTTATCATGAATTTGATTTTGAACAACTTGGTTTTCAGGAATTTAAAAATTAAAGCACATTTCCTAATGTTTTATCTTGAAACTCATATGCATCTCCGAAAAAATAGTCACAGCTTTGTTAGCCATAATTCTACAACGTTTGATATCTGGTACAAGATTTTATCATCGTCGATAGTTGTGTCAAAAATGTACAGAATTAATAATAATGAAAACCAAAGCAGCGTTATAAAGTACCAACTAAATGAAATTAGGGCACAGTATGTAGATCCCGTTCGGTATTTCTAAATAGGAGGCATCTCAGCTCATTGAAGCTGGTACGCTTTATGCTGTCCCACTTACAGAGGAATTTGTTCTTTTTGTTTTGTTGCCAACAAACGAAATATTTCAAGAAATTTCTTAACTTAGATTTCGTTAGGATTCATTCTTATATAGTGGCTTCCCTATTCGCATGAAATTTTCTTATTCAAATATGTTTGCAACTGTTTACGAAACAAATTAAAATTGTTACATCAGATAAAAAGATCAATTCTTAGGCGTTAAAATAACATTCCAATAAATTTAATTGCGTCGGAAAATTCTGCAATTCCCACAGTTCTGTACTCGCACATCCATATTCAAGAAGTAGGTAGGAAAAATCAGCATACGAGTATTTTAATCCGATTCTGTTCATTAAAAAAAATTACATAATGAAATATTTTTTCGAAATTTTTATGTTTGATATAACATGCAAAATTATAAAGGAAGTAATCTTATATTTCAAGCATTTAAGTTTAGTAGCTAGTAGAATTAGATTTAAGATAGCAAAATCAATTTTGTCAAATTTTATAAAAATCTAATAGGGACATATCCGAAAACGAATTTTCTGGAGTCCATAATTTTTGGAAACACTTTTTTATTTAAAAAAAATGGGCTTCTAAATGGCTTTACCGAAGACATTACTTCTTCAACGCGCCTGTGTATTAAACAACGTATTAAAACTTAGAGCAAAATGCCCGATAATGTATCCATAGGCCACGCATTAGTTGAATCGAATAGCTGTTAATGTCAAATTTTGATCTTAATTTTTTTAATTTATAAATAATTGTTTAATATAAGGCCGATCATAACACCATTTTTCCTAAATTTGCTTAAGAGCAATGTTACTTTTAGCTCAATTCACTGTCTAAAAAATAATAATAAGTTTTAAAACCAAAACCAAATTTTATTTTTGAAAGTGGTAACTTTGTCGAAGAAGTTGGTTTCAGTGCAAAAAATATCAAAAACAGCGTAAATAAAACTATTGAAATTTTAAGTTAAATGTGGACGAAGGTGCAACTCAAAAACTTTAAAATAAGCTCACGCGCTTTCATACTACCACGTTTTGAACTCCCTCTCTCGGCAAATTTTTCATGATTTCATTAATTTTCAAATAAACGTACGTTATTTAACAATTTTTAAAAATTAATTTTTTTTCGAAATAAGTATCAACTACCTTTAAAAAGAAGATCATATCTGAAGAGTGACAACTGGGTGAAATGCGAAGAATGTTGTTCGATTTGACAAAGAATGTGCGATATCCAAGTCTTGCGGTATTTCTTCATCGTAGGATATCCTTGAATTTATTCGATACCAGATTCGAATTTGTTATATATTTATATAATAATTATATTCATTATATTGTGACACTTTTCTAATTCTGATTATTAGTTACTTAAGTTTAAAAAATTTAAAGTAATAATACTAATCTTTTTCCGAATAGAATCTGATTATTTTGTTGATATATTTTTATAACTCTTTGTATGCTTTCGATTTATATTGTAAACAAAAATAGGCATTGTAATGTTAATAGCCATCGCGAATTTGACATGAACGGATATTTACCTCATATACAAAGAGCTTTGTTCATGACAAACTAAAATGCTTGGTCGCTCGAAGTTCGTTGTTACCAAAATCCACTGTATTACTTTTAACTGAACTTATGAAACACTATATTAGTATTAACTTTTATTCCGCCATAGAGACTAATATTTATTTTCTATTCGAAATCGTACACCTACAACAAAATTATATTCTCACCATGCAGAGTAGTGTGGTCCTTAATAATGTGGATCATTCTTGGAGAGGTAAATGTACTCCACACCAAAATGATGCCAACGAGCAAAAAAAAAAAAAAAAAATCTACTCGAAATGCGTCTAAACTTGCTGTGTCGAGATTGCTATATTTAAAGTCGAAAGCTATAGGTGGATTATACAAGCAGAACTTCGATCTAATTGACTGAGTTGAGTGTCTTTGAAAGAGAACCCAAACACTATTTTCTTGTTTTCGATGCCAAACTATTTCCCCACGGTGTATAAAAACGCAGTTTTATTCAATATCTGTATTAGGGAGATCTCAAATGCTTCCCATTAGATTCCTGCCTAAAGTTGTAATATTAGAAACCAAACGAACGATGTAAAATCTCCAAAATATTTTCCGTGTTTTTAAAAATGGTATCAAATATTGCAGTACTACCCATTGCGTCGAGTTTTGCATACTAGAAGTTTACTAACCAAAAGAAGATTGTATGCACAACAGAGAGTTCACATCTGACATTATCTTCCGTTTTAATTGAAAATAGTCAAAATGGTTGTAGGAGTGCTTGAGTCCACAACAGATTACCACGAATGGCCGATAAAATATATCCTTATTACCATGTCTACCTACTTATCAAGAGATGTTGGCGTAATAGATGTCTGCTGAGAAATATGTGGAAGAGTTTGAGACTTTTCTGCAAATTTAGCTAATACGATTTCGATTTTCTCTGGTTTAATATCAACTTGAGGCATACAATAATTTTATCACATTATTATCAGGTTATTTCTTCCAACATATGTGAGTGAAATAATAATCAAGTTATCCTTCATCATTTCAAACAAGGCTCAATAATTTAAAAGTGTATTTTTTGTAGATACTTAAACAGGCAGCAAGTTGGTTATGCCCCGGCATTCATTATTACGGCTTCCGATCACCAGACCAACGTATTCAGATGACAAAATATATAAAATTCGGACTTAAACACATGTAGAACATTACTGAGACATTATTAGTTTAGTCGTTGTGCTAAACAGCACTGGTTTTGTCAACATGAAATGAGCGTCGGGACGGTCGACGCAAAATTATGAATCCCTAAAATTCATAACATTTTGGCAAAATCTCCATTATTTCCAACAATTCCGAAAAAGTTAATTTAACTGAGCAATTAAAAGCGTATAAAAAATAAATTTGTGCAAGTATAATTTCTGGGTTTAAAAGCATTTTTGAAAAGTTGGAATGGAAACTGGTTCGACTCAGTTATTACGAGCAACCAAATAGGGCTTAAAGCAGGTATTATTGGATTTCTGCTGAAATTATTCATATTTATTACTTTTCCTATTTTTGTTTGTTAATAAAACAAAACCAATGTGTTATCTACTAAATTGGTAAATAATTAATGCACTTTCTCATTCGCTGTCTAATGCATTGACAAGTTAGAAATACTTATTGGACTCCATTAACTTCAATTTTTTGAGAGCATTTCTCCTAATATAAGCAAAAATTGTTTATTCTGTGCAGATTTGCGACTCTATAGCCCTGGTTTAGAGAAGTTCTGGTGTTTACTTTAGTTTTTTCATATAATTTTCAACCAACGGCAGGCTTTCAATGATGCCTGAATGCCGAAAAACATTACAAATTGCTGGATATAGTTAGAAACTTGAATAGACGCCATAAATTCGGTTGGACCAAGCTTACATACTCAGCACAGCGGATTTTGGTCCAGGCTGGCATGCCAAAAACGACTTCATATACTATATATGAAGTATACCGACCGTTATTTTAGTGGAAATTTGAATTTTTAATTGCTTGAAAAATGTATCGACTGGGATGGCTATTTAGCCATAACTGCCATACATTGACTTAAATTAACGAACAAATAGGACAGTTCTTCAATAACCGCTGAAATGTCTGTCATTCCAAACATGACCTGAGTAAATGTAAGTAGAAAATGTCTTTCTACTGGACGATTTTTGTCCACTGTATTATTTGTAGTTGTTACAAACGGAATGACAAAATGATTATACTCCATCCTTTGATGGTAGGTATAAAAATATTTTTCGTTTGTGTCACAAGAATGGGATATGAGAAACTTCTCACATTCACTGAGCTTATCCGGATTCCCATACTCAAATTTATTGAGAAGGAATTGCTGTTTAATGAACATTCCGAATGTCGAATTGAAAAGCTTCTGGCAGTTTCGATAATGCTTAATATTATAACTTGATATTCAGTGCAGCACTAGTAGTAAAAAATATTAAAATTTGAAAGCATTTCAGGCAGGATCTGTCGAAACTATGATAGTTAACTATATTTCGCCATTGGCGCGACGGAATAACAAAATCTGCGATTGGTATAAAATATTTTATGTCACATCACATCCGATTTTATAATAACATTAAAAATAGATTCTTCAAAAAAAATTCTACAACAACTTTTCGTCGAAATGCTGACTATAATGGTCCATAACAAAAATATTAATTTCGTTTGTTGTAGACCGCCTTTGCAACATAATATTTAACTGCATTGTGACATCTCTGGGGACATCGAATTAAGTTAAAATTTTACACTTATCACAGTTTTGTTCATTGTGCATATATTTCGGTGTGCGGTACACTTTGTACACTCTCAAGTATTACGGCCACCCTACTGGACATTTACAATGTTATAGTGGAACACAAAGGAATTTTGAATTTTTGAAAAAAGGCAATATCCTTAACATATCAAATGAAATACTTTAAACTAAGTTTTTCTTTAGTTAATTTTAATTAAGAACAAGCAAGAAAAACAAATTCAAATAGTTATTACACTTAAGTCATACAGAAATTGTGTTAAATTTATTTTATTGTAAAATTTAGGCTCTGGGTTGTAAAACAGACTTACATTAATACTCGTACATAGATTTTACACGTATTCATTTAGCGAAATAAAATTCTCATGATTTAAACTAAATATGAATATTTTAACACAACCTTTTTTCTATCAAACCAAAAACAATACAAAAAAACTAAAATAAAATGTATAACAACAAACAAAGGATATATAAAAAAATAAAACCTCAGGAAATTAACAAATTGCATTCATTTATTTAAAGAACATAGAGAAATGAAAAAAAAAAAATTATGAAAATATTGTAATTGAAACATTCGTACATAATGAGCAGCTTGCGGACAGCAGCAACAACAACAAAACAACTAAAACGAAATGTAATATTTATTATTTGATAAATCAGAACAAATAACAACAAGAAGAACAAGAGCAACAAAATGGATATTTTCAAACCAAACAAAAATCGGGGGATTTGAAAGTAGTTTCAATAGATTGACCATAGTATAAAAAACTCATCTTTCCTCAAAATTTTTATTTATTTTTTTAAACAACAAACTTAGAATCAATCTATCGATTTTTTTTCGTTAATGTTGTATATTAAACGAAAGGAATAAAATAATTTGAAAAAATAAGGAAAATCTAAAAAATCAATAAAAAAACAACAACAAAAACTTCTTTGCTTAGTGTAAATCTATTCTAAACAAACAATAATAATATTAATTTAACAAAAAGAAAAAAAGAATAAAAACAGAAATGAAAAAATCGATATCAAAATTTATGATATAAAACTATGGAGGAGAAATGTAGACGAAGAAGAGTTTCTCTTGAACTATATAAAATAATGAATTTTGTTATTTACTACATACTCGTACATATATATTTATATATATACATACTTATATAAATATATATATATTTATATTTTATTCAAACGTTTTTAATTTTGTTAGCTTTAATGCGCTGATTTATGAGCAGTATTTGTTAAGTTTACTCTACGATAATTTATTTTTAAACATTTTTTCCTTAAAAAATACCAGAAAAACAACAACAAGAACAACAAATTGTTATCTAGTCAAAATATTTCATATAAATACAAAACAAAGCAACAACAACAAAGGTAAATGATCAACTTTAAGACGATTGATATACATAAATTTAATAAAATAAAACAAAAAACAAAAAAAACAAAAAAAAAAAACTACAAAACAAAAACAGCAAACAAAAAGGAATGTATACTATTTCAAAAAACAACAACAACAAACAAAAAAAATACTAAAAAAGAACAAACATTTTCAGAGTTGTTTTAATTATAAAAAAAAGAATTCTGATAAAAAAAGAAATATTAAATAAAATTTAATAAAAATCTTTTATGATAACACCAAATTAACAAAAGAAAGTTTCATTCCACCTCTGGATAGCTTAAAATGTTAAATATGCCAATTATGGATCTCTAAAGCAGGTAACTACGAAGGCTGGCCAAATAAACTAAATCCTCCAGTATTTCACGGATCGGATAGAAGGAAACCCTGCACTTTTGGTGGATGCAAGTGATGTACATACATTCGATATAAATATGAGAAGTAAACTTGATTCAGAATAACTTTCTGATCAGATTTTGCTGTGCCAGGCAGTCTACCAGAGTATTATATTCCAGGAAGTAAGAATGAAATTTGAAGGCATCGAAATGCTCTTCCTGGTAGTTACACTAAATTTAGTGAAATTTTGAACACGTTGAGCATTTGCCAAAGTATAGTCTTGGAAAAATGGAGTGTGTTTTCACACCCCCTCCGGTATCTCTCATACAAATTAAGCGATTTTAAATAATTTAAGAAATTACATTTTTTAAAATGTCCCCCGTAATCCTTAATTCATGGACTTTAGTTATTTACATTTTTGTCATTTACATTACATTATAACGGTTGGTAAAATTTGAAAAAAATTGTCCTTCAGTTAGTTGGTTAAAGTCTGTTAGGACAGATCAGAACAGGATCAGAATGTACTCGGCATAAAAGCTGTGCCAAATACTACAGTTGCCACGTAAAAAGAGGTGAATTCGAATATGGAATTCACGTTGTGGGGAAGAGGCTTGAACACCTTGTCTCGGTTTAGACCCAAAAGTTACCGTATAACCACTATCCGTGCCAAATCGAAATATTTTTTTTTTTATCACACTGGCATGTCCTGATGGAAGACGAAAACGCGGAGTCCAAAGGTACATTTTATGAGTGCCTAGCAGAAGCATACAAGTACCTTAATGTCAAAGTGGGAAGGGAAGGTGCACTCAGATCAACGGTCAGAAAATTTAGTCTACATAGCAACTCCTCTGAAAATGGATTTAGAGTTGTTTCTTTCCCCGCGGCGCCTAACATGATAGTAAGTAGATCTAAATTGTCGCATAAAGACATCTACCAGGCAACATGACTACCTCCTCATCATAACACGAGGAATCACATAGCTCACATACTGATGGAAGGCATGCTTCTAGTATCGTAGACGTGCGTGTAAACATAGCATCGGATCAGCTATACGTCGCTAAGTTGCACATCCCGAGATTGTCACAGACTACTCCACAAAACTCTCCCAAGAAAGAAAGAAAATACAATATTTTGATTGGATGAAACGGTTGTGGAGTGGAGAGTGAGAGCATGAGGGTATAGAAAACTACAGCGATAGAGGTCAAATCTGAAAATTCTACTGCACCTTTCCTGTAAGGAACTATGAAAATCTGCTCACAGATACATAGAGTGTGCTGAAATTATGGAGAAAACATTTTTATAAGCTTATACTTTTGGATGAGTGAAGAAATGAGTGACTCTGACTGATATGAAGTCTTGAGTAAAGATAAGCAAAAATCGTAGTGAGCCTTTTTACACCAACCAAGAATCTGGACGGGGCAGCACCTATAGAATGGGCAGAGCCGCAGCTAATACGCCTGATACCATCTTTAACAAAAGCCTTATGTTATTCCCGTGTGTAGAAGATATAGACATTATAGGCAGAAAACTGGGGATGTTACTGCAGCCTTTTTAAGCATTGAGAAGGAATCAGCAAAAATGGTCTGGTGGTAAACGAGGACAAAACAAAGTTTTTTGTTGCAACGAACCGAGAGTCGCTTGCGGCGCTTTGTGAACGTTGACAACTATAATTTTGGAGTGGTGGATAAATTTGTATACCTCGGTAGCGTTAAAAATAAAACGATTTATGTCAGCTTAGAGATTGCTTGCTAACAGATGTTAATATGGGCTATGCAGGTGATTTATTAATAAAGCCCTCTTGGGACAGACATAAATCCGACTGTACCAGACGTTGGTTTTATTAGAAACAAGCGGATGAATCGGCGCTGAGAGTCCTCGAGAGTAAAATACTCCGGAAAATAAATGTTAATGAATGACAAGGAACCGGATGGACGGTCCAGAAAAAGGCGACTAAAATGCTGTTGGGACCAGGATTCAAAATACTATCAAAAATTTGTTTGACGAATTGGAGAAGAAGCGCAGAAGGCCTAAGCGCTTGGAATTATTTTCTACGTGTGGAGTATAATAGATAAGGAAGTCTATTGTAGTCGGCACCTAAGTAACTAAGTACAGTCTGTACATTGATTCGTTCGCATTTGTTGAATCGATCTCAATTTGTTTGAATGACAATTTTTCACTTTCGCAAATAATTGGTTAAATGGGGATAACTTTTATATTATTTGTAGCAAAACTAATACTATGATTTTGATTCCTCGCTTCAGTTCTTGAGTCTGTGGATGAAATGAAATATTTTGGCATAACACTCGATAAACTGTTTGATTTTCGTATTTATATTGATTTCTTATTTCCAAAAATACTGTTTACTCTGTGGAAATACTGTTTACTTCTATAATATGAATATGTTTTTTTCCAATTCATATTAAAGAGAGGTAAGCTCACTCTTTGATGATGGCTCAAACTAATTATGGTATTGAAATTTGAGGATAGTAAAACTTATGTTGAATTTCGAACCTTTAAATCGTTTCATAAATTAATTATATTTGGATCACCACCTCTGCTATGAAGTAGGTTGAGGTTTACTAAATCTGCTAGAAATCCACAATTCGTAACTCCTCTTCTATGCTCTTAAGATCATGTCCCTTTGCATTGATGACATTTTGCTAATTCAGATCACATTTTCCAACACAAGTATATTTGGTTTGCAATAAATCAATCTCAGTTGTTTCTTGTACACCATGTATTCGTTATCGAGACTTTGTTTTTTTTCCGCAATATACTCGTATAATTACATTTGGTAGATCACAATATAAAATTTGCCTTTAATATTTAAATTCATAGATATAACATTTATTCATAGCTTAATTTTTTATTATTATTATTTTTTGTTTTTTGATATTTGATATAATACAAAAGAATATTTTGTATTTTATTTGTGATGTTATATAATGGGCCTTTTCAGACTTCCTGCATCAATATGTGTGAATAAATGAAATGAATTGAACTGAAATGAAATGAGATATTGATCGTAAAACAAGGGCTAACTTCCCATACTACATACTCAGGTGTTAGACTTTCCTATCTATTACAGTAGTTATACAAATCAAAAATGTGTGTGCTTTTTTTAATTTTTATAATTTTTTCTAGCAATGTTTGGTGCAAAAGTTTGTCGAAAGTTTAGCTTAGCATCGAGTTTAACTAACAGTGAACGTTAGAGATATCCAATAGTTTACAGCTGTAAACATCACATTTCATATTCCTCTCTTTCAACATAACATAGGTTGCGATAATTGTAACAGTCTATCTAAAAATAGAAAAGCTCTCATTTCAGCTTTTACCTCACTCTTTTTTATGTTTCTCTATCTCTTGAATGAATGAAGAAAGTTTATTTCTATGGCAGTTTAAGAGTATCTGACATTCCTATGTCCAATACATGCACACGTACTTACGTACTTACGTATCCCATCCACTTGAATCGGTATCAGCTGAACTCATACATACTCTGGCAAGCAAGCAGACAGAATGCGGCCTAAATGAATGTTTGAGCAATAACAAAATGCCATACGTGGCTAGGAAGCTGAACGCATCGAAACGTCGTTGTCCGTTTGTGCCAAATGCAAGTTATTGGTATTCGTAGAACTCGCTAGCATTGCGCTTCGTCGTCACTGTCGCCGTCGTCTGTTTATGGGTTGTCGGTTCGTAGGAAAACCAAAATATCCATCCGTACGCACGGATATCGGTCGTTGTTTGAAGAAAAGCGGCAAAAAGGCGACGAACATATAGCAACAGTGTGTTTTGGAATTTTCACGCTCTCACGGAGAGCTGGAGAGCGCGCAAGTAAGCAGAATACGTGCGAAACTTTTCATTTTCCATCCACTGCTCTTCGTATTTTCATTTGGCGAGTGAACCGCCAAAATTTTTTGTGTTTAAGGGAAAAGAAAATGTAGAAAAGTGAATGGATGCGAGTGCTGCTGGTGTAGATGCTACTCCCTGTCGCTGCGCTCAACAGACGCATTTGCAAGCATCCATGGAGCAGATGGCTGCGAGTCAGCAGGAGTGATACAAATCAGTTAACGGGAAAAAGGTACGAAGATGTAAGAAAAATGTACTGTTGCGTTTACGTTGAGCAAACTGTAGAATAAGAGATGACTTTGTCTTCACTACCGATTTGTATATGATATGTATAAGTAAGTGTATAGCTAACAAATGGTGCAGGAACACTGGAATCATTCTTATTAGATTTCACTATACTTTTGTTCAGAAATGAAGCTGTAGAAAGACCTGTCACGAGACAAAAATATAATGTATAATGGAAAGGAGTCATATACTCATGTACCCAATTTGGACACGATTTAAATGTAAATTAAGATTCATTCCTTACATTTAAAACTATGAAATTATTGTCTTAAAACTAAATTTTTAAATTAAATTATAAAAACTTAATTTAAAAATTCTTCTGTTTCATTTTTTTCGCTCAAGGTTTAAATTTGCACATTTTCCCAAAAAAAAGATAGTTTTTTCTCACATAGAGGAAAGACAAACTGATTGAAAATTCATCACTTTCATGAGTATTTCGCGCACTCGTTAAGGTTTATTGAAGTTCCTGACGTTTTATTAAATTTATTGAAAATAATTTCAATTAATTTAGGAAGAGAGTGTCATACTATTTGAGTTTTTTCTTATTCAAAATTAAGAAAGCCCAAAATGAGAATTAAAGAAATAAAAATTTTGTAGTTTTATTTTTTTTAGTTAGAAAAATTTGTTTTTTTTTTCATTTTTCCAAGTCTTGCGAATTTTTTTCGGGAATCCTAGAAAGTTTTGTTTATTAAAAATACATATTTTGGCCGACAATGACAGATTTCATTCAAAAAGATTGCCAGCACATCTATATATATAAAAATTAATTGCTGTGCGTTAGTCTCGCTAAACCTCGAGAACGGTTGGACCGATTTGGCTCATTTTGGTCTTAAATTATTGGTAGAGTATTCCGGAAGGTTTAAAACGTTTTAGTTGAAGTGATAGATGGCGTGGGAGATGAGATTTTTGCAATTCATTTTGAAGGCAAAACAACGTTTGCCGGGTCAGCTAGTATTTTATATTTGCTTTATCTTTTAGTTTTTAATAGGTTAGGAATGAATTGAAATGAGATGTTTACAAGTTCTACACATCTGTATAAAATTCTAATATCCAAATATTTTTAAATAATACATTACATTTGAAGCTCTTTATTTCTGGTATTACTATTTTACAAAATTATTAAAGGAAAAACAGATTGTCCGAACAAAATTCTCATATAGTACATTCTGCCAAAACACTATCAGAAATTTATCAATTGAAAGGAATGTTTAAATCCTCTATACTGACGGGGAATTTGAGCGTAATTTATTTAGAGTGGGCTATACTGTCAGTTATTGTCATTTCAAGTATATTTTTCTGTTTTTACATTGAACATTGAACACAGAATTTGTCTCAAATTTTGTACTACAAATGGAATTTTGATAGCCGAAACGCTGAAAATGTTGCAGAATTCCTTCGGTGAATCGACTTTATCGAAAACAGCTGCTAATGAGTGGTACAGTGCATTCAAAAGGGGTTGAGAATAAGTAGGAGATTTGCTTTACACTTGCCGGTCATCAAAGTCTTTTGCTGAAGTTGGCATCGATAAAGTGAAGTGAAAGTGGTGACTGAAAATAGTCTAAGTGCCTTGAATCAATTTGTATCATTTTACAAATGGGTTATCACTCGACTAGTTGCTAATGACCTGAATTTTCTTCAAAAATTTATTTAATAACCGTTTTCTTTGAAAACTCTCAATTCAGACATAATATGACGTCTACAACAAAATCGGATAAATGAATAAGCACTAAAAGTCCGGTCTTGAGAAAACTTATGTACTATCCATCGTGGTTAGTCAAAGTATACATGGATTTAGCCCATAATCCCATATTCAAAAAATCGACTTGGCTCATTTTCCCAATGAAATGCCCTCGGATATAAGAGAATATCATATTTTTAGAATGTTCCAAAAATCACGCCCTAGATTGAAGTGGACGCCAATGACAATTAAATGAGCGTGCCAAATACGTTATTTTCTTATACACAACATATCGACTTATCTTCTTATCTAGTGAATATCGTATTTTGGGACTTGCAGGTAAAAGTCAGATCTGAGGAGTATGGTGGGTGCCGTCCATAGACTTGTGACACGGTGCATTTTATTGGCGAAAAAAAATTCATTCCAATTATCACGCCGTTTTGGCTTGATTTCACCCTTCAAATAACCCAAATGGCTGTTTAATATTCAAAAATCGCTGTCCTTTATTTTTCAAGGTAATCAATGAATAGAACCTCTGAGGACTGCTGTGTTTGTAGTCTGTGTACGCGGTACCATGTCCTTCAACACAGCGGAACACAGATTTTATTCAGGGGCATAGTGCCGATTGGAATTATTTGCAAAAATATAGGTATATTCGTGAGTTGAATATGTTTAGCTCGCACGTTATTAGGTATTCAAAAAGACAGCTAAGAAATAACAATGGATTCCTGTAATTATGTTCTGTGTGAATTAACATGTTATCACATTTGTAGAACTGGTTCGAAATAACAGGACGTTTCTTCTATTCCATTAAAACGACACTAAAATGTGTACGAAACTCCCGATTGTATCATCCCCAAAAACAAATGGATGTAACTGGATGTGGATGGACTGACTGAGAGGAATCACTTCGTTCGTTGCACACTCATTTGCACGATACAGGAAAAACTTTCCAATACAAACATTTTCTTCTTCTGTTGCCATTTGTTGTCGTTTTTCTGCTGCTGTTCCTGTTGTTGTGGCTGCTGCTGCTGCTTCTGCTTTTGCTGTGGCCGCTGTTGCTGTTACTGTATTGTGAGAGTTTTACTAGACAGTTTATCCGACCGACCGAACGAATCAACAACGACGACGAACTGGGAACATAACAAACGGTTGTGTTTTGGCCGTTTTTCCTACGATATCGTCGACGACGACGACGACTACGGAATGGATGGATGCTGAGCGGTTGTAAGACAACATTTTCAGTTTGCTGCTGAACGTTTTTTAAAGAAGATATAAAATACGAACGAGACCAATTTTTTCAGTTTTTCCCCATAAAAAACGAAAATCAATCAGGAAAACAGTGAAAATTTCAAAAAGAAAATTTGAAAAGAGTGTGAGTGTGTGAAATCAGGGAAAACCCTCAAAATCCAAATAATCAAATCAAATCAAATAATGAAATTCATCTAGTGTTCGAAAGCAAAAGTTGTGCGAAAGGTAAATCCATGAGATGTAAATCAGTGGGAAAAATAAAATGAAAAAAATGTATAACTATTTCAAGTACCACCACATCCAATTCGTGGATGCAAGAAATAAAAAGTGTTAAATCACTATTTATAACAACAACAGCAACGACCACAATAACGGCAATTCCCTAAGCTGAAGACGTTAAGCAAGAAGAAAAAAAAAATAATCATAATGAAATAAATAAAAACAGAAATTTAAAATTTCAATACTACCATCCACTACTTTGAATATATCGTACATCAAGCCTCAAGTCGTGTGGACGGTCGTAGTATCTATTGTATCGGATCTGTGGAAATGTGTGTAAAAAATTGATTTCGCCTCGAAAGCGGCGCGAGAGGTGGGTGCAAGTTCGAGTAATTTACCACCAGTTCGAGAGTACGAGACGACAACCACGACGACGATGACGACGGCGTCGAGTGTGAGTGCCAGTGTTTGTGACCGTATCTTTTCATTACTGTGCTGAACAGCCAAACAACTGGCTTGCGGCCGAACGGGACACGAGGGAATGGGTCGCCAGCAAAAAAAAGGCTGATTTCAGGCCTCTAAAACTCATTCAGAGATACTTTTCATAATGATGGCCTTTGTATGTAAGTGTGGTGTCTCTTTGCGTGGCTTTTCCACTCCGCTGTGGCCTGTTCGAATCACAGCCGCTTAGTTACTGCTGGCGCTAACTGGCTAGCTGGCTGCCGGCCTGGCGGACACTGAGTGTCACAGTTACTTCTATTACTTCCCTGCAAAATATATATGTTTAATGCTGACACTTCATTAATAGGAGCCCAGTGGGTGAGAGATGGTTTGTGTGTGTGTACTACGCCAAGTATTTGTTTATTTAGCCGTCCTATACCGCCCCATCCTGGCCGTTCGTCCACCGGCCGATCATCCATTCATTTGCCCATTATGTTTGTTTAAAAATATTACAGGATTTTACACAATGTTCATATTAATGTACATGTATAAACCAACACGATATGTACAAGAAGGGTTTACACAAAATAATATTGTGTATATTTTGCGAAGCATCCATAATATCTGCAGAAGAGGTTCGTTGAGGGAATCCAGTGATTTTAATTAAGTCGGCCCATTCGCCCACTTTGAGGGGATTGTAAGATTACGGACTAAGATGTAACTGTTGAAAATGGACACCACTGGTGTATCGACAACAATTTCCTGCACTTAAATGTACAATATTGTATTCATTTCGACTTGCATGTTGGAGTAAAGACGAGTACTGTTGGTAAGAGTGATCTACGAATATGTATTAGCAAAAAGTAGCTAAATGTTCAAGCTGAAAAGCAAGTGTCAGCACGTGCATTCCGCAAATAGCTTCAGGTTTGCCAAAATTTAAAAAAAAATTACCAAATGACAACTTGGTTATATAGCCATTGGAATATAGTAGCTCGAACTTTCTTATGACTTATGAAATTTCCGATTTCCATGGAATACCTTTCTTTTTTGTTAATTAAAAATTGGCCACCGAAATGAATTGAAATGTAACCTCTTCTGATATCTGAATCAAAACATGTGTACATGTTGGGTTTCCTTGTACGGATTTCTTGTTAAAAATTGATATTATGCCTTCTGGCCCACCAGAAATATAAATTGGACAATATTTGACACTGATAGTTTAACAATCGAATGAGCCTCAAAGTGATCAAAGTTGGCATTTGCCGTCAAAATGGATTAGTCGACAAGTAAAATTGAAAGTACAGTCCAGGGAATCGCTTTTTCGTTGCTTCTGAAGAAATTTTCGTCTAAATTTATTCATTTGATGCAAATAATTTCTAATTACATGAATGTTAATTGGTGCGCAATTAAGTTCTTATAAGTTCTCTTTTTTTTATAAAAATGCAACTTTATTACGAAAACATGTTTACGAATGATTCATTGAAAGTATTTTCCATGGCTAGCTACTACTTTTACCCACTTTTCTGGCAAAGCTCGAATTCCGTCACGGTGAAACTGTTTATCTTTTGAGGTCATCCACGAATCCAGTCATTCCTTGATGTCGTTATATGTGATGATAATCACAACAAGTGCACAAGTGATGATAATTGGACGGCGCAATATCTGGAGAACATGACGGATGGGGTAAAACTTTCCATTTCAGCGTTTCCAGGTAAATTTCAACGGGCTTGGCTACTTGAGGCCGAGTGTTGTCATGCTGAATAATCACTTTTTTGTGCCTCTGCGCGTATTGTCGGCGTTTCTCGTGCAGAGCTCGGCTTAATCGCATTAATTGAAGTCGATACCGATCCCCAGTGAAGGTTTCGCTTGGTTTCAACAATTCGTAATGATACCGACCTGGTCCCGCGAAATACAGAGCATAACCTTCGCAGCGTGAATATTCGGCCGAGGCGACGACGTAGAAGCATGACCGGCGGCGCCTATGACTTTCTTTTCTTTGGATTGCTGTAATGAATCTATCTTTGATCACCCATTATAATACGCTGAAGCAGTTACTCGCAGGCGGAAAAACGACGCTCAATGTCCCTTGGCTCCAACTTATAAGGAACCCAAGCTTCTTGCTTTTGAATCATTCCCAACGCATACAATCGCTTGGAAATGGCTTGGCGGGTAACTCCTAACATTGAAGCAAGCTTCACATGCGTTTGACACAGATCAATCAATGCCGTCAATTCAGTGTCTTCGAAGGTTTTTCATCTTCCTTCATCAACATCAAAATCACCGTCTATAAAGGGACGAAACCTTCCTTGACACGTTTTTTCACTTAAAGCAGCATCTCCGTAAATGTTTTGAAGTTCTCGATGAGCTTCAGACGCCGTTTTCTTTGATTGAAAGAAGAAAATTAATACTTCTAGCATATGACGATTATTTGGCACCAAATCATACGTATTCACACAACCAAAAGAATATGACGTCAAAAGATAATCACATAAGCCTAAGTTTGGCTCATGACGTTCAGGTTATGGCAGAATCGACTAGCACTTACAAAGGGGGCCATCTATTGGCAAACAGCGGGAACTTAGTTGGACACATGATACTATTAATATTAAATTAAAAAAAAATTTTTTTCTATCTTGAAATCACATTAATCACACTAATCAGCACGCTTAAGAAGTATTGAAAATTTAACATAAAAGTAAATTTACACCGATTTTACCTCTGCTATATCTCTCTATTTACTAAGTATATATTTTTCGGTTGTATGCCGCTGATGTATGTACGAGTATGTATGTACGCTTACACATATGTTCTTATACCTCTTATAGGATGCGAGATAATTGGTGTGAAAGAAAGGAACAATAGAGAAAGCAAAAATCTCTAAGGTAAATCAAACAAAAATCTAGAAAATGTCTTACTTCGTTTAATAGATATATTTAATAGGTTCTTTGGTTCAATCAAAAAGCACATCGAGCCCCGCTTCTAACACAAATATATCAAACAGCGGTTTCCGTGCACACGATAAGCGAACAGCAAACACTAACTGAGAAAATCGGATACATATATAATATCCTTCCTACAAAGTATTTATGCAAAATTTTACAAAAATCTGATAAAAAATCCGGGTTTCCTCAAAAAGAGCTTTTATAATCTGATAAGGCAAAAACATAGCGTTCAAAAAGATGGTTGGAAATTAAAAATCATTCAAAAAATGTAATTCAACATGCTTTTGGTGGGGACAGAGACTTATAATCCTTTTATTTCAATATTGATTGTGTGAATTTTCATGCTATAAAATATAATGTATTTTACAAACAATTTCTGTTTACGTATACAGAAACAAAAGTCTGTTAACTTCTTTGTAAAAATTTCTCAACTTCTTTTGAAAATTTCCCAAATTCTTTTGAATTTACCGTTTTTGTTTGAAAACTTTCCTCTTTGAAATTTTCTCACTTTGATTTGTCATTTTCTCAAATACAGTTGTAAAAATTGCAATCCCGCATTTATCCGCATTTTTAATTCGAAATGACATAGAGGTTAATAATTTTTAATATTGTGTTTACGTTTGTAAGTTACGAACCTTTCTAATAACAGGTCCAATTTTCTATTGTCACTTTTTCACAATCTGTCGCTTTTCTTTATTTAAGAAAATAGATGAATACTCATTTTTGATACCCAACGCTGAATATATTACAAGTCATGTGCATGTAAAATGTTTCAATCCATTGACTGACCATTTCAGCGAAGCATTCTTGTTCTAGTTGTAGAAAATATCTTTATAAAATGAAGAAAGCGTACATCCGAGTATATCTACAACATATATAAGATTCTGTACGTCAAAGATTGGATGTTTTTATGCATTTTTGAGAAATAGTTTTGGAAAAGTTTTGGGAATTAAAAACATCGATTCTTGACTCCGATCATTCCTAGTGATATTCATAGTCAACCATTTTAACCCATTTTAATGCATAGTAATCGTTAAAAGTAGTTATAAAAGTAAAAGTAGTTATAATATATAAATTTGGTATTTATTTTAAACCGTAATATTTGTGAACCTATGATCTTATTCATAAAGAAACACAAAACTAGCTTTAAAACGTTTAAAACATTTCAGCATGTACTGAAAGATTTGTAAAAAAAAGTGTTCATAACTTTTTACGTTTTCCAACATGGTTTACGTGAAATGTGATCTGTTTGTGATGCGCAAAAGAAGTAAGCAGGAATAGTAAAATACGCTATTCAAAATTTTCAATTATTTATTGACAGATTTTCTACAGTGCGATAAAGAAATTTAATACTGGAACATTTAACAATAATTTTCTAAAAAATATGGAAAGAGTTTTTAGAATTTTAAATTATAATGAGTCAATCAAATATGCAAAATAGAATAATAAGGAGTCACACTATTATTTTGAATTTGTATTCACCACTGTGTAAACAATTGATTATTTTGAAAAAATAATTATTGAAAATCGTAATATGAATAATAACCGAAAGATGTAGTTATTTATGCAAATTGGAATAAGCGTAAAATTATTGACAAAACGAATATTGATCCAAATTTGCAAATAATTATAAATGAGGACACACATTTTGACTAAAGTAGCTTTGTAGAAGTGAGAAGGGGGGGAAATGGCGGGTTTATAAAGCGTGTAAAAAGGAACTTTTGGTTTACGAACACAATTGTAAGGCATTCCCTCATTAAATCTTTAGTAAACCAATTGTAAACTATTATGAATAAGTCCACTAAACTTTAGCCATTAGATTTTTGAATATGCAGAAAAATATCACGCGATTATTGTTCGCATTATCGCGGGTTCAATCCCCGATACAGTCAACCATTATTGTTTGAGCGGCGCTTACGATGTGTCTGACGAACAATGCAAATAGTCGATTAATCGCTTATTTCTCAAACTTTGATATTCGGAATCTTCGTTAAACTGCAGCTCCCGTTAAGTGGGTCTAAAAATAGAATGCGTGTAATATCACTGAATGTGGGAAGTTCTCCCATATATCGTTCAAGGGCTGCAAAGGAATTTGTTTGTATTGTTATATATTATATTTGAATATAACTTGTCCATATAACTTTAAATATGACTATATAGTAAATAACGCAGTAGTATATAGTGTTCTCTGAATGTTTGAATATTATAACATATCTTTATCTTTATATATATAATTCTACTGTACGGGCGTTGTCAGTGAACTCCTCCTAAGCGGCTGGACCGCTTTGCATAAATTTTTGTATATGCGTCTGGGTGGTGCCCGGGATGGTTTGGATTTACAATTCGGTCCAATTGGACAAAGAGGCGTGGTACCTCCCATACAAGCAAAAAAATTAAAAATCAATTATTTCTGCTCCTGCTTACGGTATTTGAACAAAATGTGGTGCGTAGATTTGGTGTACATATCTTAAGTGCTACTGCAAATATGGGCGGGATTGGACAATGGGGCGTGGTACCTCCCATGTAAACCATAAATTAAATATCCAATATTTTTGCTCCTGTTTACGGTATTTGAACAAAATTTGGTACATCGGTTTGGTGTACATATCTTAAGTGCTGCTGCAAATATGGGCGGGATTGGACAATGGGGAGTGGTACCTCCTATACAAACCACAAATTAAAAAGCAATTATTTCTGCTCCTGCTAATGAAACATTTCCAATAAAAATAAAATTTGAAGGCAAAGCAACGTTTGCCGGGTCGGCCAGTATACCTATATATATATAATTCCACGAGATAGAATAACATATTTTCGGTTTTATAAACAGGTTAATTGGTTATCTTAAAACCAGTACAGAAATATGAACTAACTTAGAAGTACCCTCGCAGTATGTGCTGATAAGGGATATTAGGTGGAGTGTTTTGATACTGGAATTTGAACATATTTTAAGTTTTACTATAGGCAGGTACAATAAGATACAGCAAAAAACTGTTCAGATTCAAAAAATATTAAGACCGATTTAATTTTGGGTTAATGGAGCTTGTAAATTTTAAGTTATAAGTGAAAATGTTAAAATATAGGAGAGAATTATAGTGTTCAGAGGTATGATGATATGATACATATCATATTCACATTAAAATATCAACTTATTTAAAAATAAGAGAATTAATAATAAAAACATGCAATTTTTTGATAATTTCGCCTAAGTCGACAACTATACTTTTTCGTCCAGATAAAAACTTAAAGAAAAGTTTGTTCTTGTCGCGAGATTTTTACTTGAAAATTTTTGTTTCCACTGTGCTTGCTGCAGTGACGCCTCCAGTTTCTGGATTTCTTTTATTACGGCGGCGCTTACTTCAGCGTCGGATTTGTATTCAGTTTTATGGGATTAAGAACTGATTGAATGTCGTGCAAAATAAAAAAAAAATACAATTTTAGAGGCTAACAAATTGTTAAAAAGAAGATCTTAATAGCGAGATTTTCCCCAAAAATTACAATCGTATAGAATTGAAACCGTAAGAAGATAATTCCGAAAAGGAGGTGAAGTAAGGAATCTACTATGCATAAGAAGGATGAAGAAGTTGAGGTATTGGAAGGATCTGAAATGCATTGTCTATAAGAATTTATTGGCAAATATAGTTTTGCTCCATTGCAGGCCATGAAGAACGAAAATTCTTAAAAAAGCATTGACAAATGGTTGTTGTAACAATGAATGCAAATATCAATATTTTTTAGAATATTTCAAAATATTATTTAATTGGGTGATAAAAAATGATAAATAACGATCTTTCACATGAATTTCATTTTATTGTTAGTCGAAATTTCATTTCGTTTCTTAGTTAATTTCCATACTTTTTGAGCGATTTTTCATCATATTTTTCGGGTAATTTTTCTTTGCGTGATATTTCGTGCCGACCTTTTAGGTGTCGAAACAGGAAAGTAATGAGGAAAAATAGTACCACAAGCTAGACCGAATGACTGGAGATGAAATCGTTAAAGTATGTGTGAACATTATCTACCACGAGCGTGCAAGTGCTTCGCACATCCTTACGTTAGCAGATGAAACGAGGAATAAAAGGGATAAAAGTCACCCAAAGCAAACGACTGAAACTAAAATGATGGAATTGCTCACGGAAAGGGAAGAAGGTGCAATGTAAATGATAAACCTGGTCAGATTTGAAATCACCCACACCCACTACTAAATATTTTTTTTCGGCCAATTTTTATGACATTTGATTTATATCTTTTTCCAATTGGTATTAGTATTAACCAGTTTGGTGTACATCAAAATTTGTAACGGTTAAAAATATCCTACAAGTTTGAGGGATTGTTACAACTTCGATATCACGGAATAGGCCGTGATATCTCAATGGCTTAAAAGATACGCAGTCGTTTTGTTTTAATTAACTACGAATTGTCATATTTCAGAAATTCATTATCCAAAATTTATACTGTACTCACGGGAAGGGAAGAGGGTGCAATGTAAACGGTAAACCTGGCCACAGTTGAAATCATCCACACTGGAGCGTAACGGACAAAAACAGAGAAGAGAGGAGATAAAAATGGTACTGGAATTACCAAAAATGACGTGAGCATCTCTTTAGCGATATAGAAAAAAAATTAAAAGCAAGAACGCGCGCGTTCGTGGTGGATTGCCGGAAATTCGAATTTTCCTGACGTGGAACTGGAAATAAATGAGAAAACATTTTACAATAGATAAGAATTGTACAATAGATTAAAGATAAAATGATCAAAACTATGGAGCACATTTCTCTTAAGACGTGTACACCCTATGAAAATGGGGTTTACAAAACTGGCTTTTTCAGGGAAAGGAGAAGACACTATCGTCTAGACAAATGTTTTGCTGAATTGTAAGTTGAATTGCACGAAATTCAAATTGCGAATGTGGGACAAAAAAGAAGCATCTTTCTGATCTAACGACTGCCAGGTATTTTCGACCATTTATTTTTTAGATGAAGGACTTGACACAACAGGAAACCAACATTTTTATGGGGCAACTCTCATCTTGCACTCCTCAGAGAAAGGAATTTCGTATGTAGGCAATCTCTGCAATTTCACAAATTTGAACTATTGTTGCTACTTCATTGCAATTGCTTAAGATAATTGTAATTGAAAAAATTGCATTATTATTGATCGATAAGTACACTTTTAGCACTGTAACCATCTGAAACAATTGTAATAATATTTCAATGGCAACGAAATTTTCACAGTATAAAAATCCAATTATTGATGCGCTTGCAAATTTCAAGAGAACCGTTCTAATGTGCGTATTATACACTCGTACATGTAGTGGGCACGTATAACATTCCATGGCATGGATTACATTTGGTATCCTATTCGTTTTTTACTGTCCTCCCTTAACTGTGCTACTGTGGTTTTTTTACGCATTGGACTTACTGTGTACGGACATCGACACCGTCGTATCACAGCTGTAAACAATTTCAGATTTTTCTGCACAAAAAAATTGACGATGACAAACATTTGGACAAGCTAAAAATAGTTATTTGAACTATATATTTGCCTATATTTACATATATCCTCGAACACACACACACGCACACGCGGATGTGTACACACGTATTCGTATCCATTGGATGCATCTCCATTATCTACATCTCCGTTTCCATCATCAGCACTTCCATCAACAGCGTCAGCCGTTGGTATGTGATCTGCACGAGTACATCATACACAGTTATATTCGTGCATGCCACACTCTCTCCGCTGAATACAAACACAACGTGTAATGTGCAAAATGTAATCAAACCGTATGTAATTTGCAATATTTTGTTGTTTTTTTTGTTTGTCACAACCACCCCTCATACCACAGTTTCCCGCTCTGTGTGTGTGTGTGTTGTTTTTACTTGTATCTGGGGCTTGTGCAATTTCCCAAAATGAAATGACAACACATTCCAAAAAAAAAGACGGAAAAAATTGGCATACAAGTGAAAAAGAGTTCACCGAGTACTCGAGTGGATGACAACAAAGTCTCTATATTTAGCCCTGTTAAAATTGAAACAACAAATGGTGTTGTTCTCTTGTTTTTTGGTCGCTTTCCATCCATCGTCATCACCATCATCCTCATATTCGTCATCGTCGTCAACATCATCGTCATTATTGCGAATTCATATTTAACCTCCTTTTTCTGGCACATGACCGCCGCCAAAAAGCTTGCTTACTTTTGGTTGCCCCTAACGTTTGCCACAAATTCTAAGGAGATGTTTTTGCAAAATGCGTAAAGTCCCCTGATAATACTAACTAATACGTATGCGTGGGAAGCAGTCCAAGTCGCAATAGACGCATTTTTAAAAATGCTTTAATTTGCGAAGAGCGTATAAGAAAAAAAAATGAAAGAAATTGGTTAAAGGACAATGAAAAAACAGGACAGATACCAAAAATTTCGTCTGGGCGAAGTTTATATACTCACTCCCATGAATTGCTTGTACACTGGCGTGAAGAATATACCGATTCGTCGTCAGATAAATCGATAAATGGGCCTGTCAAAAACTGCTAATCTAATTTGCCTTTTTTCCCAATTAAAATTTACCCACAGTTAGGGCGGTCTTTTGCAGACTTTATGAACAGGTATGGCTCTTACCGCTATCTATTATCGATTGCTATGTACAGTTTTTAATTAATGAGTAAATGTCACCATTGATGAAACGCTCATTATTCCAAAGCTATACTGTTAGTATAAAGGACTTTGTACGGATCCTTCATCAGGTAGTTGTGGGTGTTCGAAGTGCTCTGTTAACATTCACTTTCCATTTTGATATTTTTTTAGCATTCTTCAATGAAGCTAGTTGCTATGTTCTTTTCACGAGAAAAAATTTCACAAGACATTGTCTACTAGTGAAAAAATTTAGCGACGTTGTCAGCTTTTCTTATATTGATTTGCAACACTGAATTTGGAACAGTTGATGGTTTTTTGCGTCATCATAGTTTGATAATATATTTGAAGCATTGTTAAGTTGCATATTTCTTTATTACTATTTCATTTTCAAATTTACAGATGCATTATCAAATATATTTCGACGTAAAAATGTACATTACTCCGACTTCAGTGTTGGAAATCAACAAAAAGGAGGTTGGAGTTGCCATATAAAAGAATTTTCCTCGTGAAAAAAAAAATAAAAAAAATTAGCTTCAATGTTCACGATTATTTTGTATATGGGTTTACCGTGAAAAGTCAGCAGAGTACCGGGCTTAACCAGCGAATAAATGGGAACATTTGTGAAAAATATTAAAATATACATTTTTTAAGAGATGGATTCAATCCTTTTGTGGACAAGTTTTCTCCTGAGACATTTGTTCCAAATGTCAAAGTCTTAAATCAAGCCGTGCTACCTCTATCATATTTTAAATAGACGCGGATGAATGGATTTGGTTAGGTCAACACGGTTTTTTACAACCATTACAAATATATACTCGTATAGTTTATGTGATCTGACAAGAATGTTTCTAGTTATTACGAATGGAATAACATATTTGATACACCTCTCATCGTATAGCAATGGATATGAAAATCGACTATGGGATCGTAGTGCGGTATATTTAACTGGAGCTCAAATCAAGAATTTTTATTGAGCTGGAGTTGGAGTCATACCAATTTAGAATGTTATCGACTTGCAATAATTGGCTCTGGGGTCCAAATTGGTGGTGAGCAGCGCTTTTCAGGATCAAACAGTATGGACGAATACCTTTTGTATTCCAGAATGGAATGTTTTATACGCCACCTTGGATTTTGTAGAAATGAAACTAAAAATCAGATTTCAATATGTTAATATGCAAAGTGACGTTGATGGCGCAAAATATCATTACGCGTCAAACACAAGTATATGCATAAATAGAGACAAAATTCTGAAATCAGGCTCAATATCGGTGCTAAAAATTGGCATTTAAAAAATATTGCTTTTTTGAAAAACTAATTATGACTTTGTGATTTTTTATTCAGTTACACAAGATATTTATCACTAGACATTATGGTGGAATCAGAATGCTCCTCGTTTTTTTATATGATATGAATTTTATACCGTTGCTGGCGGAATACGTTTCTGTATTCGACACCGGATACTTTTAATAAGTATTTTTTTTCAGCCAATTTTTATGACGTTTGATTTATATATTTTTCTAATTGGTATTAGTATTAAATAGTTTGTTGTACATCAAAATTTGTAACGGTTTCCAAATTGTTCTTTGTCAAATACGCGTAAGATGTGTTTAAAGTATCCCACAAGTTTGATGGATTGTTACGACTTCGGTATCACGAAATGGGCCGTGATATCTCAATGATTTAAAAGATTTGCAGTCATTTTGTTTTGATTAAATACGAATTGTCATTTTTCAGAAATTCATATCCATAATTATCCATAATTTATATCGTATTAACTCCCTGTTTGTTTGAAGATGGACGATATATTTTGAAAATAGTGTAAGTTGATCCTATTCTTCGTTTAACATTTCATTTAAAAAAAATAAAAATAAAATAATAACAAAATGAAAAATATGAATAAAGTGGACTGAATTTGTACAGTTTTTGAGTGTAATTCGAAAACATTGGTTGAGTTTCCAAATGTAACAACATTCACCAACCACCTTGTAATATTTTTCAAAATTCAAGTTAAATTAAAAAGCGTTGCTCTCGAAAAAAATTTGAATTGGTACGGGAGAAGCACATGTTAATCTCCAATGTTTATTGATTTTAATTTTCTTATAAGTTTCAAAAGCTTTATGGAAATATCGGAAAAGTACCATTCTTTTCAGAGAGAGAGAGGGAGAGAGAGAGAGAGAGAGATTTTAGTCCATGCGTGGGAAATTTTTTTTCTACTGGATCAATTTTACTACTTGTGACGCACAGTGGACGCAGTGTGGCAGCGAACGACGTTCCATCTTACCGCCAGAAAAGAAGGGCTGTCCAAAACGCCGATTTTTCATATAAGTATAATGTATCAACCTTGCCCCTTTTCCCATTGAAAATTCGATTTTTCTATACTTTGCAACTGTAACGTCGCCCTTTTACCCCCTTCTGTTAACTACTACCGTATGTTGCATTTAATTAATGAGGAAATAGTGAAATTGTTAACCAAGTTCTGAAAACTTCATAATTTTCAAGTCAAGTTCTTTCTACTCGATCAACTTTGTCCAATTTCGAACTAAGTCTACCTATGACTATGAGGCATTTTCATGCTATATTTCAGCATCCGCTTTGGCTTCTATTGTGCATTTGAGGGACACGTAGAAAAATGAGCGGACTGTTGGACATGTAGAATCGACATTTTTCGACGATAAAGAATATATATGGGTTCTCAGATGATGATTTCTTTTGCAAATGGATAGCGAAATCGGTATAGCGACAATCACACAAGATTTGGAATAATGGGCATTTTGTTTTTTTTTCACACACACGACTATCATCCGCATTATCGGGAGTTCGATCCCCGACATAGCAGATTATATTTCCAATATTCGTCACCCAGATTTGCTGACAAATACTTCAAGTATTTGAACATTTGGCTAATCCAGTAAAAACTTCTTGAACTAATGTTATGAATCGTCATTAAACAGTATATCTGTTTTAGTGAGTCTAAACATAGAGGGTTATACATTTTTCGGCTTCAAAAGTAAAACTAAATAAAACACACATAAAGCTAAAATTTCGATTAAATTTTCATTTCATTATAATGCTTGGATTTTGCTATTATGTACGAAATAAAGAGTTTTATATTTAGTGGTTTCATAACCGCTGGTCTGGCGAGGCTGTCAGCTGTTATATACCTGTCATCTGAAGTGTTATTTATTTAGTGAAGAGATTGCCATTTAATTATTATATTAGTTATAAGCCTGATCAATATTAACAAAATGGTATTGGGTGAGGGTATTCATAAGTTGGCTCACCACATAGAAATTTCTATAGTGGTTTTATTTTATATTCACCGAAGTTGCGATTGTCTACATAAGTTGTTCATAAAAAGCTGAATTATTCAAGTATAGAATCTATGAACTTTTTTTTATTGGTTATTTGAAAAAAGCTTAATCATTTAAACGAATATATGAATATTTTCCTTGACCAAATTCAGCCTCATCGTCACCGTAATTTCTCAGACTTCGTCCACTGTTCGAAAATGTGTTAATTTCAACGTATTCCTTAAAAACCAAGATATCAAAAGGCATTTATGCGAAGCAAACATTTTTTTTTCGTTCATGAGTATTTTGGAACTTTTGTGATTTACATCATTTCCACAAAACACAGACTGCTCCCGCATATGCGCATATGTAAGTGTGTTACCGGATCTCTTGTGTGATTAGAATAGGTTAGAAGGCAGACAGGAAGTGATTGAGAACAACCACATAACATTTGCTAAATTGTCATAATCGTCCCAGTTGACACACAGGCTATATTAGAATGGTTTTCCGGCCACTGTTCCTCATAACTTCCGGCCCGTTCAAGGAGAACACAAGGGTCCTCATTGTAAGTATCTGCTACCAAATATGTCGCGCAACATCCTGGGGGTCATTTGTTCTAAGTCCCTGAATGGGCTGTGGTGCTGCTGTGTTAAAACAGACCAGAAATTGGTTACAAATTTTTATTATGTCCTTTATACCTATATTTATGAATACGGACCATGTATGCATGCGTATGCGTATGTAAGTTTAGGTTTCTCTCCTTATTGTAATTTCTCCTTTTTGCGTTTTGATTGAGGTCAAAAGCCAAAGTGCTTTGCCAGGGGGCTTAATTGTTATGTCTTACAACTTTGCATTAGATA